>BMAV01008205.1:115916-170051 GCA_019973955.1 Trichonephila inaurata madagascariensis | reverse complement strand
ACATCACACTGCAAAGCAACACGAGAGGGCTACACAAAAATAGTAGATTCAATATAATAGAGTAATTAATTACTTGGATTGGGTATTTAATGCTGTGACGTCAGAGGCTCTCAAATTCTGATATCCATATCCTTAAGGTTGTGCCCGTGATCAATCTCTAAAAGATATCTAAGTTGCCAGAACGAAAAAAAAAAACTTCGAGAGAGAAACATTGCATCGAATTTTTAAATTGCGTAAAAAATTGTGAATCTCACAATAAAAGGACAAAAATACTTCAAAGCCACCGATTTTCTTCCGAAAAACAATAGCTTTTTACGGTAATATTCCTTATTCACTGTTTCTCTACATTTTCTGCAGTTATAAAAATTAATTTTTAAGTACAGTAATATACCTCGATTTACTCTACCCCGATTTACGCGAACTCGTAGTTACGAGATTTTCAAATTTCGTCGATTCGTCTTTTGTTTGAGGGTGAAGGAGGGAAAGGTTCGTTCTGGGTACCTTCCGTTCCTTACGCAAGTACGTAACCAATCACGCCAAAACGATCGTCAACGCGTGATGTTGGTACTAGTTCATATAGATATCCACCGCCACATACTCCCCCGCCAGTGTTTCGGCGAATAGGCGAACAACGATACCATATTCGTGGCGAGTATGTAAGCAGTTGCGTCATTTGGTGGGTTGCGTCATTCGTGCGAGACGGCTTTGAGAATTGCGTCATTTGTGTGAGACGACTTTGATTGCGTCATTTGTGAGACGATTTGAGAATTGCGTCATTTGTGTGAGAGGACTTTTGAGAATTGCGTCAATGTTTGACGGCTTAGTTGCTTGTGCGGTGGATAGATGGCGCCACGACTGCGGCGCGTGAAGGGTGCGGTTCCTTTGCACGGCCAGGGTCACCAATGAAGGAGGAAGGAGGGAAGGTTCGTTCTGGGTACCTTCCGTACCGAAAGCAAGTACGTAACCAATCACGCCAAAACGATCGTCAACGCGTGATGTTGGTACTAGTTCATATAGATATCCACCGCCACAAGGGGAAAAAAATAAAATTGGTGATATTGGTAATGTGGTAAAAGGAGTTGTCGATCTTGCCTGGCAAATAAATTTAGAAGTGCATAGAGATGACGTTCAAGAACTGTTGCAACAGTTCTTGAACGTCATCTCTGTGTGGGAATTCATGAATTCCCACACAGGAACTGACAATTGATGAGCTCATGGAAATGCGAGAACAAGATATTAAAGAACGTGAGTCCTTATACCCAGTTCAATCAGAAGATCGAATGACGATTGGGAATTTTATAAGGCTTCAGTTTAATTGAAATAAGGTTACAAATATTAGAAAATATGGACTCTCTCTCTAACGATGAGCGTATTTTTTTTCAACAAAACAAGGAATTAAAAAAAGACGTAATTGAGGCATGCTACAAAGAAATGTTACAGGAGAAAATATATTTCAGCCGGCAGACTACTTTGTTAGGTTTCATGAAAACTAAATCAATATAACTTCAGTTTGCGATTTTGTAAGACTTTTTTTTTTCTAAATTATTATTTTCCTCCGTCTCCGGCTCCAACTAAAAATTATTTATATGCAAAATCATACCCCGACTTAAGCGGTTATCTCTTAGTCTCACCAATCGTGTAAGTTCGGGGTATTACTGTATAGATTAAAAATTACACATGTACTATGTAAATACGAATTTGAGTATTTTAGGAAGGAAGTTAAATAGTAATATTTTTTATGAAGATACCTTTAATTTTAATATTATTAAAATATCTTTTTGGAATAGTTAAATTCATGTTTTTATTTGAATAAATATTATTCTTAATTATTTACAACACAGCCATTTTTTAGGAAATGAAATTGTTACAAAAATCGATAATGTTTTAAAAAATTATTATTTATTGTTTAGATCATTATATCTTGTATATTTTCTTCATGCTTTTATTTGTAATAAGTTCAATAGTATTGATTTGTTTTAATATTTTTTTTTTTTTATTTATTTTATATCATGTCTCAAATCTCCATATACTTTTTCATTTTACTTTCGCTAGATGGCACCCCGATTTACTTAATTAAGCAATTTTTTATTTTCATTAAATCTTGTATCTTTTAACTATATAAGTCTTTTCTTTTTAAATTTTTTAAAAATAAATTTTTATATGGTATTTAGTTACTTAGTAGTAACAGCATTATTGATAATGATGTTACTAAGACTAATATTAATGTCGTAAAATAGACTGATGGTTTTCAAATATTTATGACATGAAAACGATTAAGGTTACAAAAAGAATTCTTGCAGCAAATTCAAACGAAAGGGCTTGATTTTTCCTTTTCAAAAATTTAGTTCAAAGAATTTTCGATAGATGACACTACCAATAGTACTGTAACTCAAAGAAAAGTTGTAGAAAATCATAGCAGGAAATTAAAATATTTCAATGAATGAAATTCACCCCCCCCCCCATCCAGTGCAATATTTTCGAAATACCTACCAACAGCTGCCATAGATGAAATTAACAAACCAAGTGGCCAACGGAATGGTTGTACAAATTCGTCCCCTATTATTTCTTCAAGTTGCTGAAGTGTTACCAGGGATTTCTCCGAAAAAGTGCATCTTTCAAGTTACACTCAAGGAAGAACCAGCTCGGATTTAAGTTTGGCGATCCCAGTGGCCACCGAATTCCCTTTCCTGTGAAGCATGAGGTTTTTTAAGTAACTACACAGCTGTGTCAGAATATTTCTCTGAGAAATTGAAAACTTCAGCAGCAAACTTCACCATCTTGTATAAACCAGGATGTTCCGGAGTTGCATATTTTGATGATTTTTCATACATCAAAAGCTCAAAAATCTGTAAAAAATAGACATGTGGCATCACCTGTTGATAAATGAGC
Organism: Trichonephila inaurata madagascariensis; assembly: GCA_019973955.1. Taxonomy (NCBI): domain Eukaryota; kingdom Metazoa; phylum Arthropoda; class Arachnida; order Araneae; family Nephilidae; genus Trichonephila; species Trichonephila inaurata. The sequence goes on along the minus strand of BMAV01008205.1, from coordinate 167,162 downwards.
GAACTAAACCTAGAAACACTGGGAGGAAAAATTTATGTCCTGTTACATGCATTTGCTGCAAGATTTTTTTTTTCAACTTAAAACTTTTTTTTTCAACTTTGAAAACCATTAATCTATTTCTTAGGACACCTGGTATATATATGTATATATATTAATGGAAAATTTTTCATCAGGGATAATCTAAATTTTTCCAAAAAGGAACTCATTTAATGAGAGAGAGAGAGTGTTTGTTAAAGTTGCACTATAAAGCAATGCGAGGGCTATTGGTAACTGACCTCGTAATTTTGAACCTCCGCCAAGTGACCAGGACGACACTTCAGCTGGAACCCCCTCTCCAAGCTACCATACAAGCCAAAGCAAGGGCTTTGAGCCTTCACAAGTTTAACGTGCATCAACCTCTACACGGCGGGTCTTCAGTGGCACTTGGGAATGATACGTCGGCTAAGAGTTCGTGACCTTAACCTTTTAGCTGTCATGCCCTAGATAATCTTGGGCACAGCACTGGTGTTCGAAAAAGTCACACTCGAGTATTACTCGGGCTAATTTTTTTGAGTGCATCGTATTGTTTTACCCGAATATATATTGGGAGACGTTTATTTCGGCTTCTTCTCTTTGTCAAACCCGACTGGTTCTCGGGAAAAGTTAATATGTGCGCTCAATTCAATAGATGGCAGCACTTTACTGAAGACTTCAAAGGTTAGAGGTTAGAAGTTCTTTGGTTCAAAGTGCGCGGGATCTTTTTGCTATAAAAAAAATTTGACAATTTGTGTACCCAAATCATCAAAATAACTTGACAGTTAAAGGGTTAAGCATTAGGCTATCGCGGCCACAGGGAGGGGTAGAGCATCTTTTGAATATTCCATTTGAAACATATCGTATTTTATGGGCCATAGAAATCTGATTGTTGACTCAAATACGCCATGAAATAAAAAGAATTGTAAAACTTTAACATCTGCTAGGGGCGCTTCAAAAAGTTCCATCCATAGGCTCGCGGCATCTCTCAGATCTCTCACCTCATACTAACATTTGAAGATGATTTAATCATTTTATTGGTGAGATTTGACATTATATGTTTGACATAAAATAATATTTAAAATAGAATCAGGAATTCAGATATTAATACGAAAAAAACATCAAAGATAATGGTTAATTATCACCGTGTCACCACTGTTAACATTTTAAGATGCCTTGTTGCAGTCTTTACAAATCACCTTGCAATGTTCAAGGAACATGGATTTTTCGTATAATGCATTGCAAAATTTTAATAATCTCTTGTCCTGACAAGAGGGCCCAGTACCTTCTTTTCAAAGTTCCTGGCGATGTTTCACTCGGTTTTTCGTCTTGAATGGGACGTTGTATATATCAGATATTTCTTCAATCCTCAATCAAAATGAATGAGACATGTGAATGTTGCTCTCGGATCGTCTTTGCAGGTGCTCTTTCAAAAGTTTGTGACCTAGTTTTCCTAGATATGTTCACGAGGATCTGAGTGATTTTGATTCCCATATACAGTAACGTCGTTTATCCGAATCAATTGGGTTGATTGATTGAATATTAACGTCACACTGTTCAGCTGCACGAGGGCTTTTGATGACTGACCACGTAATTTTGAACCATGGTCAAGTGACGCGGACGACACCCGAGCTGGCACCCCCTCTCCTAACTACCACACCAACGAGAGGACGTTTCAGCTCTCGGCGGTCTTTAGTGGTACGGGGCTCTAACTTGTGACAAGGCAAGCCACGATCCGATACCCATACCACTCGGCTATCGCAGCCACCCGAATCAATTGAGACCGGACACCATTCGGATAACCGAAAACCGAATGTGATCTATGCAGTATATGAAACCGGATACTATACGAATATTGAAAATCATTACATGCGGGAAACATACGTGAAGAAAAAGCAAAATAGGTGCAAAATATCGCAATTTTACCTTTATTGTGGAAAATATAATCACTTATTTTTCGCTGTACCATTGTACACCTTCGTTTTTTCGCTGCAAGGTCTCTGACTCTCTTGAGCACCAGTAGTTGAGTAGGACAGTCCTGTGATTGGTGTTCGTACCGCTCCATAGCTGTCTCTAACACCGAAAACGCATCAGTATTGGATGGACCCTTGCTACTTTCGTTGTTGTTGTCCTCGCCTTCATCCATTTCATCGTCGACAGGGTCGGATTCTTCTTGCACGGAAGTCACAATCTTGTCATCGTTTGAAATCCATAGTCTTCTGTATCGCATGCCATCCAGATTTCTACATCTTCATCACATTCTTGAAATCCTGGAATCGATTGGACAAGGTCGGTAATCTCCTCCCTGTGGTCGTCATTGAAGTCTTTTTCGCCTTCTAAATCTGGTAACAGCTTACTCCATGCATTTTTCAGGCTCTGCCTTTCAAGCGAGTCCCCTCACTGTTCGAAAACGTATTCATATACAGTACATGTAGTTGACAAAAAGAAAAACTGGTTCGGATATTTGACGCTCCGTGTAATAAACTTTCGGATAAACGACGTTTTGCTGTAGATATTTTGGGAATATATTCCAGCTACATTGAGGACTAAATAAGATATTGTCACTTGCTAGGCGCGTGACATCTCTCAGAAGTATCTCAACTCCCAGTAAAAAAAACTATCAAACAGAAGTTACAAAATACTTGTTTCGAATTATTTTTGTATATAACTAATAACTACACTATTTTACAAGAAAAAAAATCAAAATAAACGAAATAGTACAAATTCATAAAAACTGACGTTGTTGGGCGAGCTGCATCTATCAGATTCAATGTCCCTTGCCGCCCGAAATATGAAGAAATCGCTCTCGTACTTGACACTGAATCCTAGAGCGAGTGACGAAAGGCAGACAGAAGAAGGAGGGGCGTGTTCCAACCCACCATGTGGACACAGCACCGAAACTATCTTTACTATGCATCTGAGAGATTCGCGCGCCTAATGGAGGGATAATGTAAAAGTTTCGAATTGAGGGGAAACTTGGGAGTTTTTCCTTCTGAAAAGGATACACCAGGAGATTATGATCTGGAGGGGTATTAAGGAAAAAGTTTAGAATAACTTTTGCAGATAACTGTATATGTTCAACAGAATGCAAAATTGACAAGAACCACTACTTTTTTTTCTTTTACAAAATATTCCATAGAAGTTTATTTTGTTTTATTATTTCTAATGGGCTGCGGATTAGTGTTTTACCATTGCAGACCTAGTAAACTCCCGGTAGCCAGTATCTCTTTTTAGTGCGGCACCATATAGGCGAATACCAATCATCGCAGGTAATTTTGATGCCCCGTTTTCTCCGTAGAGGGAGGCACCTGAGCTCTAACTATGCGAACCTGCACTAGGCCTGGCAGCTGTCGATTTTCTGCATCATGAAAATCCACTTACTTGGGCCGGAGTCGAACCCGTAACCTTAGGTGCAGAAGGTCAGCGACAAACCAACCACGCCACCCAACCGGCTATTCAGTAGAAGTAAAAAAGGAAAAAAAATGGATCATTTCTACTTGCAAAAACATCGCATACACGCTCATTTTTTTCCCCTCCTTTTTCATTATTTAACAGTGTTTCCTTTTCTTTTTTTTATTAATTAAATCCCCTACTCTCCTAAACATTTGATTGCTTCATCTTCCTCGGTAGTTAGTGCGAAAGATGAAAAGAGAAAATGGCTTGATTCGGGGAGGAAGAAATTCAAGGATCTCATTAGAGATGAGAAAAGCACGACTAATGAGCTTATTAAGGAGTGCTTAGTTAAAATTTTATTTACATTGAGCTCAATTGAATTTTTTTTTTTTTTTTCTCTGCTCCTTTTTTTTTCTTCCTCCTTTCCTGATTCGTTTGCTTTTAATGAGATTTATTAATTTAAAAACTAGCTTTTTTTTTCCCTAGAAAAAGAAGTGTTTTAATCAATTATTGATTAGTAGGCAGTTTTTAAATACAGCAAGGGAATTTTGGAACAAATACTTAACACTCGCTGTATGTAACATAATGATCTTAAATTAATTGAACTTTGTATTTAAGACATGCATTGTGATTTGAATTTATTTAAACCATGAAAAGATAATTTATTAGGGATATAAAAGGATTAATTCATTGCTTATTAATGTGGCATTTCGAATTTACGTTAGGGCTTCGGAGACGAGCTGTTGACCTTGGCAGGGGTGTTTATTTAATCTACCAACCTACCGGTCCGCAGCTACGCCGTACATACCTTAGACAACCGAGATGAAAGGAGTCCCCTATTCGGGCCAGTTGTTAAGGGCTTTTAATTCCAGTCCTTTGTTGTTTGCGACTCACAGAAGGAGGCGCCGTTACACTGCTATTGAAGACTGTCTTCATACTTTTGAGAGGCTTTCATGGTCATAGACTCGTAACCGGCGCTGTCAATTCGCGAGTTCGAGCCCAGATGCCACTGGAAATCCGCAGTGTGGAGAGGCTGATGAACAATAAAACTGTGGAGGCTCAAAGTCCTCTCTTCAGCATGGTGGGACTAAAAGCTAATCCTATGAATAGGGTCAGAAAAATAAAGACATGATGTCAAAACTTAAAACATTTAACACAGTGCTTCTCAAACTTTCAATATTCGCGACCCAATATTCAATCTAAATTTTCGGTGCACCCCCTCTGTACAATTACAGTGCATTGTGTGTGAATTCAATAATACTATAGTTTGACACTAAAGCTATAATACGACTTCAGCCTCTTAAGTACCATCGGCGTGGATAAATGTCTCGCTCAGCCAAAGCATTAATTTTCTGGACCTATATATACGTCCGTTTGGCAGTGTTTGCGAAGAATTTACTTATTTCAGAGAGGATTTGCTTATTTATCCCTTTTCTTCTCCCCCATAAAAACATCACATAGGAGCATCTACGTGGAAAACGGTTACATTGGGGAGCGAATCACGTAACTTTTATTCGGCAATTAAGGGATTAATTATAAACCGTACAAATTATCAAGATAAGTTTTAATACAAACCCATAAGGTCGCTGGTAATTATCAAACTTGTTCTTAACTTAGTATTGTTAAATTAATTATAAAATACATTGTATAGACTGATACATTTATAAGTGTATTGTATCAGTGTAAATGTGTATTTTATTTTTTATTATGTCAGAATGCATTTTGTTTGTTGCTTACAGTAAATTAATAATTTTTTTAAATAATTTTTTTCAACTTTTTAATATGCTCACGCCTCCCTAGGGGGGCGCGCCCCACAGTTTGAGAAACGCTGATTTAACATTTATTTTTACGAACACACTCGGAGAAGTCTATCTACAATCACGCCCAAAAACAGAATGGGTTTTTTCCGACCACCTAACCAAGGGGTGTAATACAATCTTCTCGTTTCAGCAGCAGGAGTTTCCTGGGTGCCCGGTACAATGCTTCGAGTTCTTACATATCCCTCCTTAATCCGGGAGTGGTCAAGTGGGGCACAGGGTCACCCCAGGCTCACGAAATCTTTAATTATGGCAAAACTGTTTGTTACAATGACCTTGTCAGTAACCTTCTACATGACAGTCTTCATGGGAACTAAAATGTATTTGTCATATATCTCCCACTTTTTTTTTTAGAGTGGCAAACATTTTTTACAATCTTAAGGTATTTGGGTTTACTGAGTTAGTTCCCCGCGCGACCACATTTGTTCCAAAGTATTTTCTACTAACAGGCTACATTTTCCCATTATGAACCACTTAGTGGTTTTGATTGCTGTGCATTACGCCTCATTATGGCTTATAAATGTAAATAAGCAGAATATTAAAAAAAAAAGAAAAAAAAGAAATGGAACATTTGCAATTTGTATTGAATGAAGTTGAAATTTCAGAAAAAGAAATTGATCAAGCAAGGGAAAAACTTGATGAAATAATGGATATTAGTCATGATAGCGAAAATAAATTTAAGAAAAGCGATGAACATGAAACGTTTGAGTCGAAAGGAAGATTTTCAAATACTACCTAAAGAACTCCATCTGTACGAAATATAAACGAAGCGAATGCTTTAATTAACCAAAGAAATGTTCCTAAATAACTAAGCGAAATGAGTGTGAATCCAAAAGAGTAGGACAGTCCACAATAAGTTGATCCATGACATAATTTTAGTATAGTAATGTTTAATTGGACACGAATTACCCCTTGACGCGGCTTACACTCTACCAATCTAGTTACACAGTGGATGGCAGTCTATTTCTGAGCATCTGGACTGAAACACAGTCCTCAATCACATATCTTAAAGTCTTTGATGTGGGGCTTGGCTTTCGCGCGTTGAGTTATTCAGTCTGCGATGTAGCATGCAGTCTGTGACGATGGAATCCGGAAGAAGGGGCTTAAGGTGATCTTCATGTCGTAGAAAGTTCATACATTGCTGAGAGCTATGTGGGTGCTCTCTCATTGGTTGGAGGTGGAAGTGAATATAGCCTCTGGCTAGCTGCCCATGGGGATAGGTAAAATTTTAAAAAGTAGGAAGTGGAATACGCTTGTCCAGTGGGGTAAAAGATAAGAAAAAATGGTGAAAATGTCGAATCGGCCGCTTTTCTGCCAAAATTTTGAAAATTGCCAATTTTGGCGGGTTTTGCGTGTTGTGTTTCGGAGTTGCAACCTTTCCAACACACGCAACGCCGAGCGCGAAATTCAAGATGGCAAAGGAAATCATCAAAAACGTATTATTTAAAGTTTTGAAATGAAATCGCTGCAAAAATTTGCATTTAAAAATGAAAATTTTTTGACTTAATTAAAAACGATGTTTATAAGAGGATGTCCCGGCCGAACATCGTATTTCCTGCTCCGGTGAGTCCTGTTGTAAAGGAAGGGAAAACACTCGCATGAACGTTTTGAAGGCTTGTTTTCAACGGAATGGGAAATTTTTCCCTTTAAAATAACGGTGGCGATGAGTCGTATTTCCAAGAAACGTTTGATTCCACTCCACGAGCCTCAATGTTTTTAAAAAATGGGCACCTCGTACCGGACACACAAACGTCAGACTGTGGTTTTACCTTTTAAATGCTGGGAAAACCTTCATTTTCCCAAGCAATTGTGGGAAGCCCAACAGTCCGAAATGTTTTGGGTACCGGCAAACCATTTTTTTAATGACAAAGAAAACCTTTTTTCATGCACCATTCTAACCCGTTTTTTCCAAACACAGGCAACAGGGAAAAAAACTTTTCGAATACTATAAACTTTGCATGCTTTCATTCAAATTATCCAAACAGCATCGTGGACACCGGAATTTTTGGGAAATTTATGTGGGAAAAAGTAAAAATTACCTTAAAAATAATTCCCAAACGGCCAAAAGAAAAGCTGACTCAACCCGGGAAAAAAGAAATGATTTTTCCTCTTTAAACGGCCGTTATAAAAAACTGAGTGCAGAAATGAAGAATCGTTAATTTTTGGGAAATAATAAGTAAATCATTTTAAAAAATTTTACTGAAACGAACGTAAGCGCCATTGGGGCATGTTTAAAAATGTTAAAATTAAAGAAATCTACTACGCATGGGAATTTCCCCAAAAAACCCACTTCTCCTTCACTGGGAAAAAAAATTTAGAAGGGTTACCGATTTGGCGCGCCTATCGATTTGGGGAGAAAACCTTGGGGGAAAAGCGGCCGATTCGACAAATCAACCGAAAAAATGATTAAAGATGATTAAAAAATTAAAAATTTTCTAGGGGGGGAATAATTCAATTATTGCGAGAATAAAATAATTAAGGGGGGGTGAATCCAGTAGGATTCTTTTCGGCCTTAATCTAGTTACACACTGACGATCTTTACATTTTATTCTGAGGTGCGCACAGCAGCGCCCTCGCATGGCCAATATTTCGGCACACCATCCAAAAAGATATGAAGCCGCAAGTGTATAAGACACACTGCGCCCTGTCAAAAAGACACAAGCAAGAAAGAGTTCAACATCCTTTTTGTCGATCATCTAAGGACAATAAAACAGCAATAACTTGAACAAAATAGGACAGTTTTGCCTGCAAATAACATTCCTGTAATGTTAGCGAAAAGTGTCTGTGGTTTGTGTCCTTTATTAAAGTCACGCACATTTGGAACATTGTATATAGTTCAGTTTGATTGGGCATTTTTCTCAAATTATCAAAGAAAAATTGAAAAGGCCTTAAAAGTAGATAAATACACTTTCTTTTAATTAAAGTATTCACTAGAATTACGATTTTTATCTTGTACAATAAAATTAATTATAAAAAAAAAAGGATTGGGGTGACACAGTCATCCCACGCGGTTACTAATTTTACTACCGAGTGCCCGCCTTCACCCGGGTTTAAAAGCTCATCCGTCATTTCAGGACGATGAAAACCAAACAAACAAACAAAAATATTCATTCATACATGGCGTTATCTAAGGAACGAGAGAAGTCCACTTTGTTTCATACATCTTACGAAAAGAGCTTTTGTTTATGCAACTCCCCCAAAAATACCCTTTACGAATAGCAATATAATACGCTAGAAATTAGTATTCATATAAACCACACTAACACAAACACTAATATAATACACAGAAATATTAATATAAAAAAATTTACTAAAAACATATACATATTATATATGTGGGAATCCAACCGAAATCTTCCAAAATGTCGGAATCTTCAGATAGCGGGGTTTTTATTGGCGTGTTGTCTAGGGGTTTTTAGGATGTATTAGTTAATTTTGAAATAAAATAGACAACATAGTTTAAGAAACTGGTTGAAAACTAAATAATTTATTATAAATTATAGAGGAGTATTTACATGGGGAATATTTCAAAAGAATTGGAAAGTTAGATCACATTACTTTAAGGAAGGCACAATTGAGATTAAATAGAACTCATTATAGTGCTATTAAGACTTACCGCCTGGTGCGGGCGAACGGCGCTGATGAGCGAAATACGACGTTTCCCTGACGGGTGTTAATGGGCCTCTGCCGAAAAAGGTTGATGTCGGCGTTTTAAAAGGAACGCTAGATGGCATTGATGTGGAATACTGTTTTGATTAGAATCGCCGAACTCTGGAAAGGGATATGATCTAACCTTTTACAAATGGGATATCCTACATATATATGTACAACACAATATCTAAATAATTATAAAACATACATTCAGTACCTCGACTTACGCGATTTTTAAATCTCGTCGATTCGTCTCCCCATCATATTGAAACTCGGGCGGAAATAGGACCAAAGCCTAATGAAATAGGTAATTTCATTGAAGAAGTTGTCAATCTTACCAGGTAAATAAATTTAGAACTGGATGATGGTCGCTCAAAAACTGCTGGATTACACCAATCAGGAGCTGACGGGCTCATAGAAATGCAAGAGTAAGACATTGAAGAACTTGAGTCTTTAGACCCCGTTCAATCAGAAGATCGAATGACGATTGAAAATTTGACAGAAAGCCTCAGTTCAATTGAAAAGAAGCTACAAATTTCTCTTAGAAAATACAACGAAGGTGGTATTTTTTCAACAAAACAAGGAATTTATATATATATATATATATATATATATATATATATATATATATATATATATATATATATATATATATATATATATATATATATATATATATATATAGCATGCTAGTAGGAAATTTTGCAGGTTAAAAAAAATCAATAAAATCAAAAATACATTCATCATAGAACCAGCCACCTCTATTGCTATACAAGATTATATTTCTAAATGCACAAATAAATGCTTCCTCACTCTTTGTAACATTGACCCCTCTGGCATCATACACATTATGTTCCCAGAATCCACATCACATATTGGCGTTATCTCTATAGAAGTGTCAATCACACACATAGGACTAACAACTTCCTATACTAACGACAAAATTAAAGATTTTTCGAACTATGATTGCGAATTCTGTAGCATTTCCTCGTTGTTTCAGTGTAATCGCAATATTAAATTTAAAAAAATTGTAATATGAAAGATTTATAAATGATTATATACATTGTTTTCACTGTCATTTAACAATGCGATTACATTAGATTTCCAGCATTCTAAAACACTTCCAGAGAAAACGAGTTAATCTCAGTATCAAGTGAATTAACAGGAAGAGCTACGTTTCCCCTGCCTTCCGTTATACTTTGTCCATTTGTTGCGATAATCTCCATTGCACCCCCAATTTCGTTGGAAACATTCGATAAAGTCTACATGTATGTCTCAGGGTGTAGATCGGTGTCCCATTTCTTGGCTGCAAACATATTTTGTATCAAAAATTTCTCGCTCTCCAAATACAAGCGTTATTTGAGTTGTCCCTCCTTGATGGACACTCAATCCCTCGACAACATCTGCTCTTACTGCAGATATCTGGGCACCTGTGTGTATTACAGCTTTCAAGGTCTCTTGGCCACGTTTAACACTGCCCAACTTTATCCCATCGCGCGATTTTCGTCCCCTTCTCAATAGAAGTAGATACCGATATTGTATCCTCAGCCGTCAAAACGGCAGAAGATGTTTACTTTACATCAGCCGTTCTAAACTTTCGATCGCCTCGGTCCCCCTTTATATATCAACTTGACGTCACGAACACATTTTGAACACCTCCCCCTGACTGCTAACACATGGCGAGTGATTTAAATGCAATCGTTGCAGTACTGGTACGCTATGAATCCAGTTCTTAATTTTTGCACAAATGTTTCTACAATTTTTTGAAATTAGTACGCTATAGCAAGGGCTATGTGGTCACAAACAGTAAAAAAAAACCCGATTTAATATTTTTGATCGAAATACAAGTTCTAGTCGAGTTTTTTTCATTGGGGGAAATTTAGTGATCTAGTTTAAGATAGCATCTTTCGATTTTTTTCATGAGACCTTTCAAAGTCTGCACTAGAGAAAAAATCTTAACATAAAATGACCCCCTAGATAGGTGGATCCCCTAGAAAGGTGCTGTATACCCCCTTGGGTCCACGGAGCACAATTTAAGAACCATTATCTTACATATTCCTCAGCCCTCAAGATATTAATTTGGGGATTCGAAGACGTCTTAGGAATTTCTGTATAAAACGCCCTAACATTTGAACGAATACTTTCAATTTCTTACCGCAGTTTTTCCAATTCGAATTTGTGTTGTGCCATCTTTTTTTTTTTCTAATTCGAATTCGTGTTGTTCTCGTTGCTGCCACACGATTTTTTTTTAATTCCTCCAAAATAACTGATAAACCTCTTCACGTATCATTTGATTTCAATTATAAAATCCCTAAATCGATAATGGTCATTCCATCCGATACCCTTTGACCCAACTCATCAGCCAATAAAAATCATGTCCTGATTTTTAGATTTCCCCCAAAATGCCATTTAAAATATTTTTAATACACTGAAAAACTATAAACCAGTAATCAAATGAAAATTACACTAAAAAGGATCACAAATTAATACCACAAAATATGGGGTGCTGACCGCTATTGCCAAGCCACAAGGTATAACTGTTCTATTCTGCGCATGTCTGATGACGCACAACTTGTTGTCGAAACTAGACAACTTTCGACGCTCGAAGAAGACGCCATGATACGACGAAAAAGACGATGATCCATCTTATCCACGAGCAAGATAGCTTGGACACAAGACATGAAATTTATTTAAATTCCTTGTAAATATGTTGATTGATTTATTGAATATTAACGTCGCACTGTTCAGCTACACGAGGGCTTTTGGTGACGGACCACGTAATTTTGAACAATGGTCAAGTGACGTGGACGACACCTGAGCTGTCACCCCTCTCCTAACTACCACACCACACCAATGGGAGGACGTTTCAGCTCTCGACAGATTTAACGTGCATCGCTGCCCTGCACGGCGGGTCCTTAGTGGTACTAGGCTCGAACTCGTGACAAGGCAAGCCACGATCCGATACCTATACCACTCGGCTACCGCGGCCACTTGTAAATATGTTAATCGTGAGCAGTTAAATTCAAAGTTAACTGAAGATATCTGCCTTTTAACGGTCATCACTGACATCTCCCACATAAATATATCTTTCATTAATTCACGCACACAAAAAATAGCACCCGTTATACTAACTTAATATTTAACGAATTAGGAGTTCAGAAAATAAAAACATATTTCGCAAATATTAATTGTACTTAAGTAACTAATAAAACCGTTTAAAATACTACTGATTACATCATTCATATACATATCTTCATACATATTACTTATTTTACTCCTGTCGGGATAAATAGTGGCCGCGGTAGCCGAGTGGTATAGGCATCGGATCGTGGCTTGCTCTTGTCACGAGTTCGAGCCCAATACCACTAAAGACCCGCCGTGCAGGGCAGCGATGCACGTTAAATCTATCGAGAGCTGAAACGTCCTCCCGTTGGTGTGGTGTGGTAGTTAGGAAAGGGGGTGCCAGCTCAGGTGTCGTCCACGTTACTTGACCATGGTTCAAAATTACGTGGTCCGTCGCCAAAAGCCCTCGTGTAGCTGAACAGTGCGACGTTAATATTCAATCAGTCGGGATAAATAAAACACATTAGAAAATATATCCATTATATTAAATTTTGATGATTCAAAAGAAAAGAAAATCACAGATTACAACAAAACCACATAAAAATCAATCACTAAATTATTTTAAAAAACTGGGAACACTAAGGAATGGTGTGTTATGACACATTCTGAAAACAAAAGCTCTTTTATAAAAGGGGGAAAAAAGTCTTTCTCGGTAATATTTTCTCCGATTTAAACTAATAATAATTTTTTAACTCGCATTATCTTAAAAATACTATAAATGCAAGATAATTTAATTGACGTGAAATTCTTTCTCTTTAACTGATTAATCATTTCAACTAATTACAGTTGTTGTTCACTAATAACAACAAAAAAGGGGAAAAAAAGGATAAAAAAATCATGCACAATTTTTCCACACTAATTTTCAAGGACAAAAAATTTCAGTTTCAAATAACACTATCATATTTTATAAAAATATCTCCATATAATTTTGGTATCAATATTTATTGCTTAACACATTAAAATATGAATAAATTTACTAATTATATATATTAAATTATAGCAACTTGGAATGTCAAACTTTTAATGAGTACGTTGCAACATTTATGAAATTCAATAACGAATTAGAATAATTATCAACAAAACAAAATATAATTTTACACAAAGAACTGTTTTCCAATAACAATAAAATAATAGCCAATTAATATTACGAACTGACGTTCGATATTATGCTTGCCCGAATGTAACACTAATGTCCTAAAACAAGGAATTAACATTCTCGATGCATATTTATTTCTCAAGAAATGAGTTTCCAAAACTTACTTTCCATTGATATGGATAGCAACAAATAAAAAACATATATAGATTATTCAGATTCAAAGTTGAAATGGCGTTCAAAATTCTACAATTGTGTAGGGTGACTGAATATCGTCCACTGTTCACTGCATGAAACCGGACGGACCATCATTTTGAACCATGGTCAAGTGACATGGACGACTGTGGGACCCCCTTCTCCCCTCCCACCCACCAACAGGAGGACGTTTAGCCCCGACAGATTTAACGTGCATCGCTGCCTTTCCACGGGTCTTTTGGTACTGGGGCCCAACTCATGACATCCTGCCATGATCCGATACCTGGGCCCGCACCCCCCCATTCAAATTGAATGGATATGCACTAAAAAACCATAACTGACTTTAAAAACGAAAAAACAAATTTTCCCCTTACTATAATAGATATTAATTAGTAGAATTTTAAAAAAGCTCCGTTTTTGTATAAAGGGGGTTCAAGCAAAAGCTCTTACCTGATTTCATTTCCGGAAAATCCAAAAAAAAATCTTATACTTCCCCAAAAAATTTCTTAATGAACTTTTTTTTTTTTTAAAATTCAAATAAATCCCCAAAAGATCTTTTTGGGGGTTTGGAAAAAACTATTTTAAATTTAAAATTTTTTTTTTTTTTACAAATACACCCAAATTAAATTACCTTACTTAATTTTTTTGGGGTTAAAAAAATTTTAAAAAACCCGTCCAATTTAAGGTTCGGAGGTCTTCCTTTGTCCATTCCCCAATCCAAAAAAAACCCCCTTACCCCCAACCTTTAAACTTAAAAAAGTCTGTTTTTGGGGGAAAAAGGGGCCCTTTGTGCCCGATTGCCCAGGGTTTAAAATTACTTTCCCAAAACCCCGTTTTGGCTGAACTGGATTAAACAAAAAAAACCCACAAACCCCAACGAACAATTTTTACAATCCCCCCAAAAATTTAATGGGTTTTCCCCCTTTTAACAAGGGGTTTCGGGGAAGGGGAATATTAGCCCCTAAAGTCGGTTTTGCCTTTAATATTTTTAAAGTTAAATACTTTCTTGGGGAGTCAGGGTTTTTGGGCCCTAAATCCTGACCCCGCGATGTGGGGGGGTACGTTACCCACTGGGTACCCTCTTCTGTTTCACGGTGGCGTTCCGGCCAAAAGGGGTGGCGCGTTGGACAATGCCCGAACTTTACGTGTAGTAGTTAGGAGGAATGCCCCGCTCATTTGTCCTCGTTTTTGACCACGGGTTTAAAGTTAGAAATCCCTCGCCAATAGCCTCGTGTTGCTTTAGTATACATTACATTAATAACACGCCCAAATTTTAAAATTCTAATAAACACTCTCTTACTCACCTCGTGTGGCTGTGGTAGACCAGTGGTCAAGGTAACGGACTCGTAGCCGGCGTGTCATGAGTACCAACCTAGTACCACCGAAGACCCGCCATGGGGGGTTGGGGTTAAATCTGTCGAGGGTTTAAACGTCCTCCCTTGGTGTGGTGTTGGGAAGGAGGCCAGCTCGGTTTAAATTTTCACTTGACCATGGTTAAAAACCCGGGGTTCCAACCCTCGAGTATAGCTAGATTAATATTCACTCACTCGAGAGTGGAAAAAGTTTTAAATTTCAATTTCATGATTAAAGAAAAATATGCTTCTTAATTACAAAAAAGTTGGAAATTCGGGACGTTTTTCCGTAAGATTATAGGAAGGGGGACATGTAAAAGACTAATCAATAGGCTCAATTTATGTGACGTCATAGTCACATGATAATGATAACCACGTGTTTTTATCCAATCGGTTCAAAAACTCATGTGACGTTACCAGTCACTCGATAAAAGCACCCATTTGTTTCCAGCCAATCAGTTCATGCGCTTCGTTGTTGCCAAACATTTGATCTTTTCAGAAACTCTCTTAAAAAGTACAAATTTGTCAACAACAATAACGCACAAAAAGGGGAAAAGACAAAATGCATTTTATTTAGAATTATATGCATAAAGAAAATAAGATTTTTTTCTTTAATTTTAAATCTTTTGAAGAAATTTTTGTTTTCATAAAAAATTTTAACATAATTACCCAATTATGAAATTTTATCTAAGTTTTACAAATAGAACAAAAGTACAATCAGTTTGATGTCTGTTTTGAATTCAAAGGAGAACACGTGTTTGTCTTTATCATATGACCATCATGAATTGTGTGAGCCCTTTGTTCGATTAAATTTCCGATACACAAGAAAACTATTCTCCATTTTATTATTTATAAATATTTCGAGGGGGGAAACATAATTCCCAAAACAAATTCTATGAAAAAAATTACGTTATGGGATATTTTTAACAAATTTAGAAATAATTATTGTGAATGAAATGTGTTTTTTCAGTACAAAACAATTTTTCTGAAATTTGACTAAATTTAAACTAATGATTTTTCGATATAATCTAAAAAAAATTACTAAATATATATATATTTTTTTTTGGTATCTTAAAGTTGTTTTTTTTTTTTTGTCCTATATTACATAGAACAAATTTGCCAAACAGTATTCAATGTAAAATATTTATACAATACATTTTTAATTTCTTTTTCTTGCAAAATGTTCAATTAATAATTTCGTCGTATAAAATCCGTTAGTATTTTAACCTCTTAAAAATGAAAAAAAAAGGTGACACAAGTATGTGTAATTTGTGTTTATAATATACTTTTCTTAAGACAAAACTTTTCAAAATGGGAACACTTCACAATGTATTAAAATTTTCTATTTTGCTGAAATTTTCTTTCATACGTTATTTCTTCGTTTACTAATACTATCGTTAATTATTAAAAAATAGATTGAAAAAAGCATTAAATTCTTTTTTAAACATTTTTTTAGTGTATTTTTTATATATAAATTGTATGCACTCATTTTTAGGTGTATCTTTGGTATATCCTTTTTTTAAAACTACAAAAGCAAAATTCCTAAAAGTTTTATTTCTGAGTAGAAATTATAGATAAAAATATTTATGGAAGTATAAAATTATTCATAAGAATCTGTCAGAAATTAAACGTTTCGTCTTTTTAAAAGCATCAATTATTTTCCGTCAAAGTAGTACTAAAATTTTCGAATTAACTTTATGCTAATATAAAGCACTTTTTCTCAAAATAATAATGGAATGAATAAGAATCAAATAGAACACAAACAGAATAAATAATAAAAGTTATCATATCGTTAGCGTGCTCATCTTACGTATTTTAGAATAGCAAAATCGTTTGTCATTTGTTTTCAGCGATTCGAAAAGAATAATGAGAAGGGCATTTTCGAAAACAGATTTACAAAAAGGGAAATGAAAACTGCATCCAAAAACGACAATACGGAAAAAAAAAAAACAACAAAAATAAATTCTTATAACAGCCTTTTCTAAATCGTTTGCTGCTAGTGCTGAACAATCAAATTTAGTTTTGCATTTCGTTTAAACATTCAACTCACAGAAGAAAAAAAAAAAGAAAAATATAAATAATAATAATATAGGATAAAAAAAAATTCTCTTTTTCAAATTAAACTTTTATGTACTGGGAGATTGATGTTGCCAAAATCTCGAAAAATTGCTTCTTTTATTTATAATAATAGCTGCCTTAGCTGATTCGTTTCTGGAATAATTACATTGGAAACTCGATTCTATTTTTCCATTGAAGCGAAAAAATAAATATTCGTTCTTGATTTTTTTTTCCCCCCTGTTCTTTTCTATTTTCATCCATTTCTTCTCATCTGACATGCATATCAGATGACGAAAGAGTTTTTACTGAAAGAAAATTGTGTATAAATCCTAGCTTCGTGTTTTTGAATACGCCAAACAAAATTTTTCCATTACTTGACGATTGTGTTTCTTCATTCCCTTTGCTTTTCTAATATAGTTTTTGAAAACTCATGCATATTTCATTTCTGCCTTAAATGTTTTGCTTGAATAGTCACAACAGGAAACGATTGCTTCGAGATATGATTTTCGAATTGTGTAATCATATTCTCTGTGCTCTTCGGAACTAAATAAAAACGCATGCCTCTTAACTCGTTTGAATAAAAAGCAGCTTTTTACAGATCGGATTAGATTTCTTTTTCAAGTTTTCCTTTGAATCGAATATATATATAACTTTACATCATCTCCTGTCTTTAGAATATACAACAACACACAATATATTCATGATAATTTATTTTTATAAATATTTTATCACGTTATGTTGCGGGTGTGAAAAGTAGGGTGCCTACTATGATATTGACCTCGTCATCTGATTCAAAATTACGGTGCAACCAAGCCATGGGCCAGCTGTGCCAGGGGCTTCAGCCTTCAGATAGAACCCTCGGCATCTATGAGATCGAAGATCCTAATAATTTTAACTGTCAAATGTTATTCTCGAACATAATCACCCCAAAACTTGGTAGATCGAACTGGCAACAGTGACAAAACTATGATGCCTGTCGTCCGTGTCTAGGCCTACCACTATAGACCATCATCACTCATTTAGTCGAAAGGTGGCAGTCGGTTTGTGCAGGGACGTCTTAAGACTTCTCGAGGCTTTGGGCTCGTATGCAAAAGTTGGCCCTGGGCCCTTACACAAATGCAGGCCCCACCTATGACCCTTAAAAGTAGACAGTACATAGCATACGTTGTCAAATACCCGTACAAACAATAACCCGAAACAAATGTTCATGACATACAATCGCACAAACCGTCTCGACCGACTGCCGCCATTTGACTGGTAGGTCTAAACCTATACCTATACATGAACGACGGTCATCACAAGTGGTCAGTTGACATATTGTCCCAAATTCCCAGTTTTTTTGGAGAATACAACAACAAAAAACAAAAAATTTGGCCGTTAAAATTATTCGAATCATGATCTTATAAAGGCTGAGTCGAGAACGAGACGAGATCCCCATTCCCCATTGCGGCCTAGGCCCGGTTGGCCTTTGCCTTAAGACGTCCCTGGGTTTGTGAGTCACGCGCATTCACTTGTTACTGGTTACAGTTTGTACGAATATTGGAAAACGTGCGCAATGTACTGCCTGTTTAACAGGATCCTACTAAAGCCTCATTCACACCAAGGCAGTCAGCGTTGAGTGTCAATCAGAGACTTTATCTCGGGCGAAATGAAGTCTGATTGGCTAGACGCTCAACGCTTGACACTGACAGCCTTGGTGTGAATGCGGCTTTACAGATAAAAGCCTATGTTCTCAAGACATTTCAGACGCAACTTGGTGCATTGTCTGTATTAAAAGCGAATCTTTGAACAGGAGTTTTTGCCTATAGATACCGCGAGTTCGAATCTCTATTTCATTAGGGTGCGAATTACTGCATGTTAAGTATATAAAGTGCAGAACTCATTCAAGCGGGTGATATAAAAATTTCGATGTTGACAATTTCTTAATATGGTCCATCTTAAAATCCATCTTGTATTCAAGCTTAAAGTGATATCAAGGTATTGAAAGTTAAAATAAAAGTAATTAAAAGAGAGGTAAATATAATTTGGTTGGAAAACGCATTAATTTTTAAATGAGAAAATGTGGTCTTACCCCAAATTTAACAATCATTCCAAAACATATGACCGAGGTAGCCTAGTGGTTTTGTTCGCTAGCTCATGGGCGGCATTTCCTCTATTGAACAACAGCCATGGGTTGGCCAAGGTTTTCTTAAGAACCCTCTTCTATTCCGACCTCCACTAAGCAACAGTTGTCCATTTATTTACTCTTAAGACTTTAAAATCGTCCTCCTCACAATTAGCCTATCTTAATTTGGGCCTACCCCTAGTTCTAGTTCCAATAGGTTTGTAAATGAAAATTCTGAACGTCAAGGATGAGGGGTTCATACGGCAGATGCGGCCCGCAAACCTCAAACGACCCATCTTGATGGATTTAATGACATCTGTTTTCTTAAATAGCTTATATAATTGTTTGCCGAAGCCATCAAAAGTTTTTGGTTTTAAACCCAATTAAATTTTTGGGTACAATTTCGCAATGGGGTGTTTAAATTTGGGGGATAGGGGCAATTTGGTTGTTTTTGCAAAGTTCAAAATTTAGAAGAAAATTTTTGGGGGAAAAATTTTTTTTCCCCATCAGGAGATGACACCCGTCCCAAAAACCCCCCCGGGGGGGGGGCCTTAAAATTTGAAGTAAATTCCCCTTTGGGTTTAGTTAAAGGGGGGGCCCCCCTAGGGGTTTTCCCCCTACCGGTTAAATTACGTGGGCCGTCCCCAAAAATTTTGCTGGGAAAATCGACGTTTAAAACATAACTAATAACCCCGTTTTTTTTTTTAATCAAAAAATTTTTAAAAATTTTTTTTTTAAAAAACCCCCAAAAACTTTTCTTTCATATTACCAGAAGATGAAACACA
Organism: Trichonephila inaurata madagascariensis; assembly: GCA_019973955.1. Taxonomy (NCBI): domain Eukaryota; kingdom Metazoa; phylum Arthropoda; class Arachnida; order Araneae; family Nephilidae; genus Trichonephila; species Trichonephila inaurata. The sequence continues at coordinate 147,579 of BMAV01008205.1, read as the reverse complement.
TCACCAGTGGTGTAATGGAGATTAGGGACACCCTGCAAAGGAGTCAGGTTTTGCCTTTAATAGTTTAGAAATTGGTAAAATATATGTACTTGGCGTCAGTCAAGATTTGGGCCCAGTAATCTTCCCCCCCTACGGATGTGGATGGTACGTTGTCACTGCATATTACAAGAGTAAATTGATCGACATGAGAAATATCGACAGAGTGGCATCAATTATACTATATAATTTCAGGTTTGATTCCAATTATTTAAACTCTTACTTGAGTGCCCTCCAATAACATCTACAAATTTGTCACAAATACAGTAAGATAAATAGTTCACATATCCACATTCTTGGTTGGAATATTTTTGTAGACGTAAATTCAAGAATTTATCGTATTCGCTTTGTCCAAACAAGTTAAATAATTTCCTTTGATATTAGAATCTTTGCTTTCGTTGTGAGCCCTAAATCTTAAAAGGTATTTGCAAGGCATTTTATTTATTATCCAGAGAAACCGTGTTCATCCGTCAAGAACTGCTAAACCAGTTTTCCATGCAGGAAATTTTAATAAACCGAATGAGTTATAATTTAAAAAGGAAGGAAATCACATTTATCGCGATAGGTTAAGTTTTCGAAAATATTTTGAAAATACAAATCTTTGAAATCTGAGAGTAACACCTTTATTTATTTCATGACGGGTGGAAATGCGGGTAAACATTTCTTCCACTCGCTTCCAAGAAAGGAGCTTTATAACGCACTTTATAGAAATTTTACTTGGGGCTTCCTTTAAAAATAGGTTTTCGCTTACAAACAAACTTGTTGACAAGTTCATTTCGCGAAAAATATTTTGATCTTACAATATCAAAACATCTTAGAATAGCTGTGAAATAAATACATGCAACTTAAATTCATATATTGTGCTAATAAGTTATAATAGCTGTGAAATACATGCAACTTAAATTCATATATTGTGCTAATAAGTTGAAAACTATTTTTTAAAAAATTGGGGAAAAATAGAGGGAAAAAACACATTAAAAAGTCACAATTTTTACTTTAAAATTACGAAGGAAATACCGTCGGACTTCTATGTAACAAAGTCGCTAAATCCCGAAAAAAAGCTCGTTATATGGAAAATTCGTTATTAGAGCTTTATATAAAACAAACTTATATATAAAGCATTAACACTATATAATAAAAAAAAGTAATTATTCACACCTTTTTGTAAATTAATATATATTTATTTTATATATCTTATCAATAAAAGAAAGAAAGAAGAAAAACTGCAAGGAAAGTTTCTTGACACCTTTATCCACTTCCTAAAGAATTAAATCTTTTTTCTTTGATGCTCAAGCTCTTACGTTTTGACATTTTCGAGCTACAAGGAACGTAGTTATCAGTACGACGGATCAACACTGCCAATGAATGGAGACTAGTTCATAGACACAAGGATACTAGACATCTCCTCTAAGGGTGGAAGGGGATATCGAAGATGTTTCCAGTGAACTGGATAACAGGGGTTAAACGCTTCACTTCTTGGATGAAATGCCCGAAATTCTATTGCTCTTGGCGAGTTGGGCACCTAATAAAAGCAGTTCAATATTTATGACCACTATAAAATGTGTTAAAAGACAGAACTTGAAATGGCCAGAAATACTTCAAAAATAGGGAGAAAAAAAAATGAATCACAAGAGAAAAAAAGTTTCGTTATAGAAAATGATTATCGTTAATGTGGCCGTAAATTTTACAGAATGAATAAATCGTAAATGGGTTCAGATGTCCCAAGAAAAGCTTTCGCTAACTATGATAAAACTTATCCTGTAATATAGAGGTTCGACTGTATATGTTTCTCTTTCTGAACGAATTATGACATCTTAAGAATGCATGGTTTCTGGAGCAAGAGCCGTATGAGGCTAAAGAACCTTTTGATCCTGTAGTACTCCAGTGGTCTTCAAACTGTGTTCCACAGAACCCTGGGGTTCCATAAGGTATAGGTACGATTGGGTATTCCACGAGTCACAATACAAAATGCGAGCTTCATAATGGCACAGAAAAAAAAATGATTCACGTTCTCTAAATGTTCGTACACTCATAAGGCGCCGTGGTAGCGATGGTAAATCTGATCGCGGCTGCCCTTCCGAGTTCGAGCTGGTACTAGGCGAGCTTGGCCCTAGGTGAGCCATTCAATTTTGACATTCACTCACTCGGCCCAGTACCCTAAAAGACGCACCGTGTAGGTGAAGCAGTGCGAGTTAAATCTGTCGAGAGCGAAACGATCCTCCCGTTCGTGTGGTAGTTAGGAGAGGGGTGTCAGCTCAGGTGTCGTCCACGTCACTTGACCATGGTTCAAAATTACGTGGTTCGTCGCCAAAAGCCCTCGTGTAGCTGAACAGTGCGACGTTAATATTCAATCAATCGTATACCCACAAGAATTTAAAGCTCATCCCTGTCGTTAAGAAACTGAAAGTTTTACATTCAGACATATAATAACTATTTTGCAATGCTTTTTAAACCTTTATTATAATATAAGAAAAGAATATTAAAACGTTTTATCTTTATATATACGAGTATATAATGCTTTCTAGATTGTGAATATTTTATTGCTTACTATATTGAGTTCCACGAGATAATTTTATACTCATTACTACAATGTTTTGTGGAAAGCTATAAATAGTTTTCTAATACAAAAAAAAAAAAATGCACCGTTTTATAATTGCGAAAAACACCTACAACATATTAACAGATTCGATGCTGAAAATCTAAATTTAAGCAAGAACATATCCTAAATTTTAGGTTGCAAATTCACGGGATTTCTCACACAGCTGAAAACATTTTAATGCCATTCGAAACGATGAGTATAAGTGAAAAATATTTCTCAACGTGAGTGACTTCAAAAACAAAGTATAGAAACAAAATGAAAATCAGAATATGTAATGCGACTGCGGTTTTTCTCAATAGACGTAGACACTTCGACAGTTCGTCCGAAAAAAATGTAGTGGCCGCGGTTGCCGAGTGGTATAGGTATCGGATCGTGGCTTGCCGTGTCACGAGTTCGAGCCCAGTACCACTTAAGACCCGCCGTGTAGGGCAGTGATGCACGTTAAATCTGCCGAGATCTGAAACGTCCTCCCGTTGGTGTGGTAGTTAGGAGAGGGGGGTGCCAGCTCAGGTGTCGTCCACGTCACTTGATCTTGGCTCAAAATTACGTTTTCCGTCGCCAAAAGCCCTCGTGTAGCTGAACAGTGCGACGTTAATATTCAATCAATCCGAAAAAAATGTAAGCACCTATACCAGTTGCTAAACATAATGCATGGGTAGGTGACACATTTGGTTCACAGATTGATATTAATGAGTAAATTAAATTAAAAGTAGATTAAAATGTCGTAATAATAAATGCAATACTTTATATTTAATTGCCTTTAAAAATTGATCTATTTTAAATATTATTTTAATATATATTCTTCTAAGTGTATGCGTGGAATAGGGTTCCACGAAAACACTTTCTAGTTCTAGGGGTTCCGTGCGTTGAAAAAGTTTGAAGACCACTGCTGTACGCAGATATACGACATCCAATGAAGGAAGATCAATCGATTGTTGATTGACTTCGCATTGCTGTTGCAACATAGCCACTCGGCTACCGAGACCACATAAAACTTTAAAACAGGAAATCCTAGCCAGGTCTAGTTGGGACCCTTGGAGGAAGTGGGGACTCTAGGGCCGGACCCTTGGAGGAAGTGGGGACTCTAGGGCCGGACCCTTGGAGGAAGTGGGGGCTCTAGGGCCGGACCCTTGGAGGAAGTGGGGGCTCTAGGGCCGGACCCTTGTCCGGGGCAGCAAATTCTAAGGGCGGCATTTGGTTTGAATTTGAAAAATATACGTTTTTTGCAAGAAACTTGATATATTTTCTGAAACACTATTGAGTGTGAATTTGGTATTTCCTTCATTGTATCTTAGGTTCCTTATTTTTTGTACTCTGTATGTTTGATGTCGGTTTTCTTTTATGTTAAAACTTAATACTTAGAGGCGTGAGTATATGTTCAATCGAGAAATTTGTGTGTGTGATAAGTTTACACACCTTTCTCTAGTAAACTTTTCCCCCATCCCTGAGTAGGGTCAGCACGGACATTCCTTTCACCCACACAACGTCCGGTGTCAACTATCCAACAGGGGACAGGGGCAATAAGAGTTTTTTGTAGATAGAGAGTTACAGGAAGTATTTTATTTTAGTCTTGAGTGTAGTTACTACAAGTAAAAATAAATTTGCGTGATCCCCACCATCAGCAGATTCTCTAGAAGAAATTGGCATGCTAAAATAGGCATTTTTTTATATTTTACTCGTTTGAATTAATAGGTAATTATGTCCTTAATTTCCAATTATTTTGTGAGTGTATATATATATATATAAATAATATTATAATGCTGCCTTTTTGTTCGCAAGAATTATTCGTTTTAAATGTGTATATCTATGTGAACAATTTTTTCTAATTATACTTTTTTGCTTTTGAGAGAGGAGCGGCATTTTCCATTTTTGTCCGGGGCGGCAAAACTGCTAGAGCCGGCCCTGGGGTTAGTGGGAGTTGACGAGTGAAAATTTAATAAAGCAAACACGAGAGCTATTGGCAACGAACCTCATTATTTTTAACCTCGACACCTGAGCAGGCATCCCCTCTCCAAACTACCACACCACGCCAAAGGGAGAACTTTGCGGCCTCGACAGATTTAGCGTACATCAGCATGTCTACGTGGAGGATCTTCAGGGACACCAGGAGACCAGCGAAACGTCAGCCATGAGTCTCTTGACAACAACCACTAGACCAAGGGTGTCAAACTCGCGGCCGACAAAGAACATTTTTATAAGACAGTTTATCGGCACCAGTGGCACACATAGGAATTTTCCAAAGGGGGGGTCCAGTGTCGAAAGTCCACCATTCTCGAATCATGCTCCGATACGCCGGCCAACATTGAATTTGTCGATTTTCGAAAACATACAGAAAAAAATTTATTGAATAAAATTAGCATTAATTAATAAAATTAATTATTGATAATAGATACTGAAATTTTATGTACTATATACATAGGATTATAATCAACTGAACAAAAAGCAAGGGAAATAGGGGGGGATGTCCGGGCCCGGGGACCTTTGTGAGCGCCACTTATCGGCACACAATGTATAATAAAATATAAAAATTTCTCCCAGACTAGGACAGATAGTTGCGGAGAAGAGACAAGAGTGTCAGGATGTTAACATTAAATTTTTCTTTTATTTATGTTTATTATACTGTATATTATACGAAATAAACTTAAGTTTTTACGTATATTAATTTTTTTTTTGAGGCCCACCTAAAGTGAATCCTTGTTTGACCCGAGTTAGCCTTTGAGTTTGACACTCTTGCATTAGACTATCGCAGCCACTTTGTGGAAGTTTAAAACAGATGTATAAGTACTACAGAGGTTTACTTGAAGTCGACTAATTTTTTTTTCACTTTAAAATTAATTTTTAAGGATTGTATAATATTTTTTTAACATGAATGGATATTGTATATATTTGCATATGGTGTGATCTGCGAATCTAAAGCGGAACGTCGTAATGTATAGAAGATAAAACAAAAGTAATTAGTAACTTTTTTTCGAATTTTTCATATTCTTAGTTAAATTGTCATCCTTAAGTTTTTTTTTTTTTGAACAGTTATCCGCATCATGATTATTATATGCAGTATATATATAGATGAAAGCTTCCTAATTCTTTAAAAACTAGTAGATGTTGGAAAAAGCTTGGGAAGTCCTGCTCCAGAATATTGCAGCATTTTTTCCCGCAGCATCAAGGGTTAACATTTTGACAAAATAATACCTGGCCTCGCATGGTACATTATTTCTTCTAAATGATTTTTTTTAAAGAGTGTGTGTGTGTGGGGCGGGTTTCTGATGAAATGGAATGGTTGATTAATTTAGCATTTCCAAGCAAAACGAAGGCTACTGATGCCATCTTAAAAAGGAAAAGTTGAAAAACAATATTTTAAAGTTGAGATCTCATAAGCAGTAATTTAAAAACACACAAAAAAAAAAATTTAACTAAAATTTTTTAAAACAAAATAATGCAAGAAATATAAATGTGCAATTCAAACCCTGCCTTAATTTTCACGAAAATTGGGGGGAGAGGTTGAATTTGGCACTTAGTGTCCTTTAAAAAAGGAAAATAATTCATTAACTATTTTTTCTCATCGGTTCCTTATAGAGACATTTTTTCTTAGGAAAGGGGGAATCAATTTTTGCTTCGAGCTTGTTTTTATTTGACGTGTTTAACGCTCTCATTCAGTGATGCCTCTGCCAACCAATACTTTCGTTGAACAAATTACTGTGTTATCAAATGTCAGATATCTATATAATTTCAATTTATTTTTCAAAATGAATCTCTCAATGTCTTTCTTTACTATTCTATGCTTAGTTTTTAACATTATAGGTTTTAATAAATTGTATAAAAATACAAGCTCACTATGGAAATATAAATGCTCCACATTAAATTTTATAAATGTAATATTGTTGAAAAGGTAACAGAGTATAAAGCAAAAATACAGTGAAACCACTCACTGGAAATTAGCAGCTTCTGAGATCACAGCAAATTCGTATCCCCAGATTTTTTAGCATCATGCAAAGTGATAAAATTTAAGCAAAAAAAAGTGTGTGTGCTTATGACCACATGATAGAAGTGATAACTTCATGTTTTGTAATGTTATTTCAGGGATTAGTTAATTGAATAAAAAATAAGAGGATATTAGTATTGTCATAAAATTATTTATTCACATGTCTGTACTCATAAAGTAACATTTTTTTGCGAAATATACAATCATATTTGTATTTGTGAATTAATTGTATTCTAAGAAGGAAACAATAGGTTTATGGTAGATGAAATAGGTTATATAAATACTTCAGATTCAAAATTATTTAGATATCTAAAAAAAATCCATCAAGCATTGTTCCCTACTTTGTCCTGCTTTTATTTGGATCATTTGACATAATTAAATTTAATTTAAAAATCTACTAAATGCTTTTATTTGTCTTTTGAAAAATCTACATTAAAATCTCCACTTAAAATAATAATCAATTTGTTCAGAGGAGTTGATCCAGCTTCAGTGTAGGTAACTAAATTTTTGTGAATGAATTCAATAATTTTCTCTACACTTTGATTTGGTGAAATATAAATAGTAACCATTAGAATTATTTGCCCATTTTCTGTTCTACATTTTGCTCCACAAATTTCTCCGATACATGACTCGTTAAACCCAAATGATTCAGTAGTATTGTTATGAGTAGTAATGTTACCAGCGTAACAATGCTTGGCTTTTTAAAATGTATCATTCAAGTTCACTCTCCATCAAAATGTGCCTAAAAAAGTTGTCACTTCAATAAAATAGATGCAAGTAAAAAAAAATTGTTGTCCATCATGTAAAATAATTGGTGACTAAATGTAAAACAAGGAACTAACTCCTTGCCTGATTCTATGGAATGAAAAGACATGGGCATGGGCAGTGGTGTAATGGAGAATATCAGGGTCACCCACCAGAGTAAGGTTTTGGACCACAAGCCGGATCTCACACAAGATTGCAAAACCATGACATCAAGCATTGGGCACTCCCACAATGCTGGGAGCTATGTTATGCCACTGCACATGGCTTAGTGAAGAAATTTCCTAGATGGTCCTTAATGTGTGTAAATTACATACATAATTGAATTTAGTAGCATTTAAGTTAAATTTTGATTTTATAAACAGCTTCATAAGACTTTTGAATCTTTTTAAAAAAAATTAGAGACCACAATATTTTTAAAACTGAATCTCAGTACAAGAATTTTACATTAAAGAAATTTCATATAAAATGACAAAAAAATTTTAGAATATTATTTTAAAATATTTCAAAATTTATAATGCCAAATAGTAAAATATAAGAGAATGAAATAGAAATCAAATCAAAGTTAAATATTTGCATAGTAATCACATATGAATCAAAATTTCATATTAATGTGAATTGCAATTTAGAAATAAATTTGAAATTCTAAGCTCAGCAAGCTACTTTTTAAAAATTCCAATGTATATTTTTTAAGATGGGTAAAACAATCATTGCACATCCAATATAAATGCAATAAAATATTTTAAGCCAGAATTTTGATTACCTGTACATACAATATTTGATCATTGCAAATTGATATTTATGCATATAATATATATGCATACACACACTTATGTAATTATTAAATATATATCTCAATATAATGATCTAAATTATATAACTGCAAAAATGAGTTTTGAAAAACATTAATATTCCGTGAAGGAAAGGCAACATTATATTCAGTTATTAATGAAACATTTCAAATTTTCTCAACAAAAATTTAAAAAACTAAAATCATTACCTAAAAAAATTAAATTGTTAATAAATTAAAATAAATTTAAGATTTATAACAAGTTACATGCTTATGAAGTAATAATTTGATAGATTCTTTGAACATCTAAAATTTCATAAAATTATCTATGAAAGTTATTGAAAATTTTAATTCAAAAATTACACAAACATTTACAGTATCAAATCTTCTATATTAGTTAACATGAGATAAGCCAATGTGCAAAATAAAAAAGATGTCGAAGAAATTATATTTTTTTATAAAATAGATCTCAAAATGCTGAATTTCAAATGACAGTTCAATTTTTATGATTGACAGTTAAAAATTATAAATATTCGAAACACACAATGTATTACAAACGAAATTAAATGGACCAGAAAATTATTATTTGAACTAAAATAATTTAACACACAGAAAGCTGCTTTTAATATTACACAATGCATTTTTTAAAGTGTAATGAATTTGTTTTAAAGAACAGTAGTAATGGAACATCTTCAGAAGAAACATTTAAGATATATGCTAGTTGTTTACATTTAAAATAAACCTTAAACCAGTTTTTTTTTTCAAAGCCATTTATATAATTTTCTACATTATAATTCATTTATTAGATTTTTTTTTAAAGTAGATATTAAGATTTTCGAAGAAATCATGGAAAAGTAAAATCCACACTTCAGTAAAAGTAAAATTTACCCATACATAATAGTTAGAGATTTGTGATAACACTTTTCATGCATTAAAATTTTAAACTTTATCAAAAACTATAAGAAAATAATTTGAAATACATCTAACTGTAATCAAATGATGTATGAGACAGCATACATTGAAAAAATTATATATGGTGACAAAATATTTGAATAAATGTACTAATAACTTGAGCAACAAAATTAATCTAGTAGTAAAAAAGACATTTTATATGAATGTAATCCTAAAAATAAATGTATATTTTAAATCCTGTGAATGTTGTTTAAAATAAATGAAAATTTCTTTCCTTAATAATCATGTTACATTAATATAATCAAGAATTTTAAAAAAATTAGTCTTTATTAATAGACATGGTATAAAATGACACAAAGCAACTAAAATATCCAGCCTTAAAGTGCCAACACAAAAATGTCCATATGCTAAAAAATCATTTTTTGAAATCCACAAACAGTTGAGAACACTTTTCAAAGATTTTTTTTTAAAAAAAAATAAGAGTTACATAATCTTATGTGTTAATCACAATTAAATATTTAGATGATTTAAAAACATAAGAAATAAATAATTTAAAGAATTAATTTTTTTCCTTAAGAAAAAAATACTAAAACATAAAATGATAGCATTGATAATTACCAAAATGTTTATGAACTGCATACAAGTATTTTGCTCTAGATAATTGAAATTTTAAAGTAACTTGTCAAAATTAAATTTAGAATTGTTTGTAGTTTCATACTTTAACTACTTGTTCACAAATTAAAAAATACATTAATAAATATTTTATACTACAAATTAAAACAAATTTTGAACCTATGGTATTTTTAAGTTTCAACAACAAATGCATATTTTGTATATAGTCATACTTAAAAAAAAAGATCAACTAATCAAAATAACTTGAATAACATTGTTGACTTGAATAAAATTGTTAAAATTCATTAACAAGATACAAAAAAAAAGGCAATTTTTTAAATTTATTTGAAACTATGAACAATATCCTTTCATTTCAAAAGCAAAACTTTAACAAAATTGTCCAAAAATTAAAGATTCCTCCAACATAGTAAATTAGTCAAAAAATTATTAGTAAATAAACAACAAAAAACATATTACAGTTTAGTAATAAATATATAAAGATATCTTAAGCTTCATTTCATATCAAATATTTTGCAAACTGGAATAAATTATTGAAGATACATAAATATTAATTATGCCCCAGCAAATTCATACAAAAATACAAGAAACAAATTCACAATGCTTTGTTTTAAATACAGCTAGTCAAAAACAACAAATATTAAAGAAAAGCTGCATTACCTTTTAGCAGAAACAAGTGATAAACAATTGAGAATCGATTTCTTTGAATCAAAACTTGCAACTTTAAATGGTCAAATAAAATTTATAATTAAACATATAAAAAATAATAAATGCATCAACTTGTTGCAGCTTATAAATAACTTTTTTTAGGCATCCAAATGATCGAGGATGTAAATTAGAAAAATTTAGTCAAGAAAAAAATCCCATTCTCTAAATATAACGAAGATTGTTACCTTAAATACCTTACCTTAAATACAAAAAATACCTTATTACTTATACATTTGATTTACAAGGATCACTAAAGCATCTTGCTTTGATGGTAGTCATTATTTCCGACTGTACAGCTAAAGAATCATTACAAATTACACATGAAGAAAAACGTCGCTTGTTACACTGCACTCCGGGAACAATAGTTGTAACAGTTATATCAATTTCGTTAGATTTAAGCTCATTAATTTTAAAATGAGTAGGCAAAGAATGATGCTTTGAAGGGCAAGCTTCAGGGCACATTGAATGTGTAATGGACAAGTGCAAATGACAAGCATCTGAATCCCATTTTTTACTTATTTTGGAATCAAAAGAAGCAGCCTTTTTTAATGAACAAGGGGTAGAATTTCTTGGCTGGGAGTTATCAATGGTCCATTCAACACTGTTTCTGCTAAAAGAACAACCTGGCTCAGGCAAAATTACAGAACCCCCAGTACTACTACTATCAGAGGATACAGAACTTGAATTATGAGAATTGAAAAAGTGAATAGAATGGTGACGTGAATTTTCCCCATGGAATTTAGTTGTGTACAGATTACAGTAGGGCTCAGAATTCCTTTTTGCTCGTCTGGTATAGAACAGAGGTGGATAAGAATCAGATGATTGAATGAAGTCTTCATATGAAGGCGGTTCATCGAAACAATTTGAAATCCTTGAACAAACATTAGGGAAATGAGCTAAAAAAGAATTTCACAATAAAAAAATTACAGAACACTTCTTTTCCAATATCAAAATTACAAGAAAGAAGTTACTATATTTACTCGAATCTAAGCCACACTCTTAGTTCTCAAAATGATTTTAAGAAATGTTGTCACATTGATTCTATGCCACACCCTTAATTCTCTACATGTTTTTGAGAAAAAAATAAAAAATTATGCAAAGTCTCCTCAATATCAGATACTTAAGAAATTTTTTTAAAAAATTGAATGAGAAATAAGTGAATAATTAATTTTACCAGTATTAAAAACTTTTATATACATACATGTACCTATAATTACTCAAACAGTCATTATCACGTTTTGAAAATCATTCGCGACTCTCACTGTCACAGCTGACTTTGGAATTGGCGCCGTCGTCGCCATTTTCCTACATGGTGTCATCTTATGTGCAAGATTTTTTTTTAAAAAAAGGATGCATTATGGAAGAATGTAAAAGAATTATTAAAAACTGTTGGAACATTTATAAGGAAAAATATATTCTGTATACGCTATCAACGTATACTTGTTTCATTTGTGTCAAATTTTCAGTGACCACTGCTCTGTTTCTGCTTATAAAATTGCCTCCCTTTTCATACTTATGTCATAGGGAACTCGTCTTGATGCTATTACTAATATCTTTTATGTTTGGGTATAATTAAAAGAAATCGTATACAAAAAATTTCCTAAATACAAGCTGACAACAATGTTTAGAAAGACTGATTACTGGAGATAAACTGAGGAACAGAATAAATCATCGATGCAAGTAGCCAGAATGGATGGTAACATTCTCCTTTTAAAAGGGGAAAAATTAAATCCCCCTCCAACAAAATGTTTTGCCTTCGATTCTAAGCCACTCCCGATTTTCAATAACATTAACACCAGAAAAATAAAGCGGCTTAGATCCAAGTAAATATGGTATTCAAAAACTCATTAAAAAATTTTTTTTAAAAAAAAATCAACATTTTACAGCATTTTGGAATTTTTAAAATTTGTCACAGTTAAACTTTACCCAACAAAAAGAAAAGTAAAAAAATTCAAAATCAAAAAGTTCTTTAAAAAAATTAATTGAAAGATAAAAGGAGAAAAAAATTCACAATAAAATTTGCTATCATTCGAGACACACTGGTAAAAATTTAAAAACCTATCAACTTTTTTAAGGTTTAATTTCAAAAACACTTCAAAATTAGAAAACTCATAAACTTTCTAAAACTACATCTAGATTGAAATCAACAAGTGCAGTTCATGGTCAATAAAATAACTTTTGTTTCATCATTTTTAAAATAAAAATGAAATTACAGTATTAATCATTTATATCATTTTCACACATTTATATATACTGAAAGTATAAATTATCAATAAACAAACCTGTAACATTTCTTCCGTCTTGTTGTTGACCAGTTCGATTTGTAGAAGAGTCAGCAGACTTAAAACGCTGATAGAAGAAAAAGATTGCGATGGATAGAAAAATCAAAAGTCCGCATATACCAATTACGAGTGGAATTATAAATGAAGCAAGAGTATTTTCAGAGAGTAGTCTCGATTTCACAACAGTTGGATTAGTTGTTGTCTGCAGAATTGTAGAATCAGCTATCAAAGAGTTATAAAAATCAGTGAAAATACGAAATACATTTTAAAACTATTTTACAAAATTGAAAAATTTTAATACAATAAATTCATCTTGAAATGATTAGATACAATTAAATTGTATACTGAAGTTAGAAAAAAATTAAAATTGAATACTTGCATATTAGCCTCACGCTAAAGGCGAATTGCAATAAATTTTAGTAATTATTCTTAGAATGGTATTAACTCCAAATGTGTTTGGCAATAAATAAGTAGCGTGGGATTAATACATAAGTTACTTAAAACTTTTATATAATGATCTTTTTTATTTATAGAAATGGTATTCTTAATATAAATATATAGTATTTTAAAAGTGGGTATACTATGATCGAATTAACATCAGATGACATTAAAAAACTTAATTTTTAGCTTCAGAAATTTAGAAAAAGCATTACACATTTAATGAGAAGTATTTGAAGAATTTGTTACACTATGCCTTTGGTAAGTTTTTATATAAATAAAGCTTGAAACTAAGAAATACTGATCATGAATTAGTCATTGGTCTCTCTACCCTATACTTTTATTCAAATGACAGAAGAAACTACTTCAGTAGGCATCTCACTTTAGAAGGAAAAATTACTTTGACACCTCAAAGGGGCTGGTATATTCAGCTGAGATGGAATCAGAAGGTTATATCAAACCAAAACTTGGGGGAAATAATATGGAGAATGGGTTAGTATATATTAATTGTTTGAATTTCTTTAGATCTTACATATTTTTTTTATCCTTAATTTTGTATACAGAACAAGAAATAGATTTATGCCAATTCAGCAAGTACAAGTTCCTATGATATTATTTGTGTTTCAAGTACATGTTGTGCTGTTGAAGCAATTAGAGATATTCGAAAATAGCAGCACCTAAATTACAATTGGTGTGTTTCTTGATCTGACTACAAATTTACAAAAGGGTAAGGATAACTTTGTTATGAATTTTATTAACTACACAAGACGGCATGGAATATCAATTCAGATTCATTCTCATTATATGACAAATATCACAAACCCCAAACTACATTTATTCATTTATAACTATATTCATTTTCCCTTTTCTTTTCAATGCCTAGTTTCCTGCTCTAATAGCAATATCTTAATTTATTTTAAATTGAATTAAAACAATTTTAGTCTTTAACAGCCTGATTAAAACTATTGACTGCTAGGATGGGTTTCTACACACTCAAATATTGTAATGCTAAGCTTCAGAATATATATATTAGTTATATACTATTAGGACCCAAAAGTTCCCGAACTATGTCCACCTACAACAACCAAAGCATGTAGTTTCAGTGACATCATTTGAAATGTGTTCCGCTAACCCTGTCCTTCGTACACAGGATGCTTTCATCCATGTTATGTGATTGAACTGCACACACAGACTGCACATTTATTCCGAGATAGCCATATTTGTTCTATGACATAAACATGGCTTTTCATGGATGTTGTAACATTAAATTTTATCTACGTCAGAGTAAAAAATCTGCAGAAACTTTAGAAATGTAAAGGTATATGGTAATTTAACAATATCCAAATCGGAAACGTTTTAGTGGTATTAGCCTTTTAAGGCTGTTTTCGGCAAAAGTACGAGAGCCTGAACTAAACGCGGAGCACATTTTCAGACAGAAAAATGCCTCAATTTTCATGAAAATTTGCAACATTATAACTCATACATCTATTAACAATATAGCTTTTCTAAAATTTCAAAACATTCCTTGAGTATTATATTTTTCATTTTAACACGTGAAATGACAACTCTTATTTAACATTACAGTATAGGAGAAAAAAAGCAAAACGTATTTTATACCAGAAGAAATGGCTCAGCTCTGTCAAAAAAGTGAAGAATGATAAAATATGTTGTTTTCTAAGGGATAGTGAAGCCAGAATATAATATTAATTTTTCATTTCTTTTATATCTGAAAATGTACCTAATTCGGGTCCTATTCTTTAACATTAACAGAAAACAGCCTTAAAGAAGGCAAAAAATTGCAGGAAAGGTAGAGTCATAACAGCTTTTTATTCTGAAGGAATTGTTCATTTCTGAGGAAAGAACCGTGAACAAGGAGCATTATTTAGACATTTTATCATTGAGGGGTCCATTCTTCATTAAGAGCCTAAGTGGTGGCAAAATCAACAATGGTGCACAACAATGCACCAGCACATCAGTCCCAAAAAAAAATGGTCACATAGTTTCTCACCAAAACTGTTACTTACATTTATTCACCATACTTAGCTTCCTGCAATTTTTATATATTTTCATGATTGAAAAAAAATCTGCAGAGATGTCATTTGTGTCATCTGAAGTAAAAGCAGCATTGCAGGAAGCCTTACAACTGATCGCAAAAGATTGATTCCGGCAGTGCTTCAAGAGATTGTAGAAGCACTGATAAAAGGTTACTACTGTCCAAGGGGATTACCGTAAAATCCAGCGTATAACACACACCCATACTTTAAAGCTGCAATTTTTAATTTCTAGGTATATTCGCCACATAATACGCATCCCCCTTTTTTATCACGAAATCTGAAATGTATGTACCGGTTGACTCAAAATTAGTGTGACCAAATTTAAAAGCATATAACTATGAATGGTAAATTTTAATTGCTTTATTACCAGTTTTTTTAAGTAAATCTATCATTTAAATTACAAATCTAACTATTTTTTTAGTCTGAGTAAATTAGGACTCCGAATTTAGGTCCTCAAACCTGAAACGAAATTTTAAGGCTTTTGAAGGACAGTTGCTCAAATTCTGTTATAAATAAAGCATTTAAAAATCCAGAACATATTTTTCTAATCAATTACTATTTGAACTTTGAAAAGAAATAAATTTGGCTGGTAATCAAAAGCTCCAGGAAAAAAATGCGGAAGAAAAGAAGTCCTTGGTGAAATAGAAAAAAAAGACATCGCTGTAGAAAATCTTCTGCCTAAACAAATTTTAGCAAAGAAACTACAGGTTTTGCAATCAATAATTTGTCATCAGGTAAAGAAAATTAGGCTATAAAAAAGTGAATAAACCAGTCTGTCATCAAATGTCACCACAGTAGAAAAATGGAGAAAATGTTCTTGGCCTCTTTACTTAATATTACCCACAGGTAGATACAAAATATGGATAACTTCGGATGAAGCAATGTTCCATCTGCCATTTACAACTGACAAAAATGAAGATACAATATATTTCCCATGAAAAGCGTCGCAAAGAAGCAACTGTTTTGCAAAAGGAAAGTTGGTCATCAGGTATTATGGTATGGATGAAAATGTCCTCAAGACATAACAAAACCATTTTCTGTAGAGACAAAGGCTAAAATTGATGCTAAATACTATCAGAAATCAGTTATAAAGCATATGATCAAAGGAAGTAAGTGTCTTTATCCTCAAGGTAACTTTGTTTTTCACCAAGATCCTGCACCAAGCCATACTACAAAATCAACCATAAAATGGCTGAAAAATAAAAATATAATTTTTTTCCTCCTGAGAAATGGCTACCATCATTCCCTGACTGTGATACTTGTAATTATTTTTCATGGGGATACTTAAAGAAAAACATTTAAATATACTTAAAGAAAGAACACTCCAAGGGCTTCAAAAAGCAATCAAAGAGAATTGTAGAAAAACACCCCAAAAAAATTGCGCAAAAACTTTTTCAGCATGGCGTAAGGACTTAAATAGAATGTACAATGTTAAAGGAAACTACAGTAAAAATTTCATGTAAATAACTTAATTCAGTAAAAATTTTTGATGCTCTAAAATTGGTCACACTATTTTTGAATCAACCGCTATGTGTGATACCTTTGTGTTTTGACGTCATTTATTCAAAGTACTATCCCAAACTTTTGAAAAAGTAGTATACTTGTAGAACTATAAACATTTAAGTTCATAAGGAATGTCATTTCTTTTAAATAAACAGCATTCCACTCTATGTAGAAGTGTTAATTTTTTTCTATGATCAGCTTTTTATTTTTAAAGCTCGCTTTTTTATACCAGGCATATAACCAGTGGCATAATGTACACCCCCGTAACCCCCCCCCATTGCGGGGAGAGAGGGGGCAAATAGTCTAGGGCAGTGGTCTCCAACCATGGATGAAATACTACTGGTGTGCACAAGAAACATTAAATTATTTCCATTTTATTTACTGCGGCATATTTTTCTCGGGTTTGGACTACTTTTTATGAATATCAGTTTATATTCCTTGTTAAATCACTTTATATTCATTTTGGTGCAGCTATATTTTATTCTGAAGGCACGTTTAAATACACACACACACACAATTAAAATAAAATTATTAAAACAAAACAATCTAAAATATAAACAATCAAAGTCTTCCTCCTCAGCGGGCCACAGTAAAATTATCCATCATTGACTCGTCCGCAGCGATAAAAAGGTTGGGGAACACTGGTCTAGGGGGCCCAAAGCTTGACTGACGCTAAGTACATATTTGGGCTTGGGGCCCAAAACCCGAGTTTGCAGGGGGCCCAAATATTCTGTTACGCCACTGCATATAACACACACCCGTAAATTTCAATCATTTTTTTGTGTTTAAAGTGGTTGTGTGTTGGTACTTTAAAATCTTCAAATTAAAGACTTTTACACCATGTTCCTAAATTGTTGGATCCTACTTATAAAAACAATATTTTAATTTTCCATATACAGATTAAGGAATCTTAAATCAGATGTAATCTGTTATATTCTTCCAAATGAACATGTTAATGAACTTACATGTACAGTCTTGTTCATCTCTTCCATCTGGACAATGTTCTATGCCATCGCAATGCAAGCCAGGAAGAAGACAACGTTCATTGCAGGATATTTCATTTTCACTGCAGTCTGCAAACATTTTCAAAGAGTTTCATTTATTTAATAACAAAATAAAAGCACATGTTTAAGCACCTTAATAAATATTTATCATTTATTTTAGAATGGATAATACACAGTCTCATAAAATAATTATAAAAACATGAAATATTTTAGAAGTAAAAATCCAAGCAATATTTGTTAATATACACTTCATACAATTATAAAATTTAAAATAACATTTCCTTTAAAATTTTTGCGTAAAAAAATGTACTGCAGATCAGTTACCCTTGAGTTTTATAAATAAGATAGTGCTCTACTTATATGCGAATAGGAGAATCGTTTTCAAACTTTGTATTATTTATTACTTTAATTAATAGATGGTATATATCAGGGATGGCTAACCCTTTATGGATCAACATGCCAATTTTTCTAAAGAAATGCTTTTAATGAGGTATAGATTGTGCCGTCCAACAATTAACTTGTGATTATTGGGAAAATAATAAAACTAATACTAACACCACAAAACATTTACATTTTGAAACATACATTTTGTATTTTATAGTAATAAATGTTTTAGTTAAACGTGTATTTCAAATTACATAAAGTAACATTATTACGATTTCTGCAATTGCAGATTAAGATTACAAATTATATTAGGATTGGGTACAATGTTACTTTTAGAAGGATGAATGCTGAGAGAATAACAGTCATCTGCCATATAGTTTCTAAGCGAGTTTTTAATGTTATTCATCTCTGAAAATAATGAATATGGTTAAGTAGCAGGAGCCTGCTTCTTCAAACAGTTAAACATGTCTGGAATCGAATTTAAGGTTTCAAAAATTTTGTTACTGGCATTTTTACTTATATTGCTTGTTAATCTTTCTGTTTCAATAAACCCTAACTTTTTCCTTGCTTCAATAAATTTTTGAATCCATATTGAACTAGATTGGAAATCAATAAGTTGCATTTCAAATTCTTCTATTTCCAACCAATCGAATTGGGGCAAGTTCAGTTTATCAAATGATGTCACATGAGGGTACACAATAAACTTGAGCATTTCTGATAATTCTTTGAACTGAGAAAATCTCACTGAAAATTCCTTGATTGAAGAATCAATTACAGTGGATCATTTTGATTCGTGGCATGCCCAAAATATTGTGCTGCATGCCAATGGTTTGCCATCCCTGATATATATAATCACGTATATATATATATATATAATGAATTTATCTCTCTTCTCCCTCTCCTTTAGATATTTTGGTTCTTTACAAAGGAAAGAACTTGTTCAATGTTGGACATCAAATAAAAATTTACACAATTTTAGGTGTATTCTTCTCTTTATTGAATTGAAAAGTGGTTTTGAACCATTTGTGTAACTTACTTCCAATACGGTATGTGCCATAGATCATTTTCAAAACAGAATCTGATTTTAATTTGCCATTGAATCTGATATAGAGGCCACTGGCTGCAGGAACAGTTATTTCCATAGATATTAAGCCAGGATTTGAACTATTACAATCGATGCTTTTAACAAGTTTGGATTTGGAATTAAGGCCTTCTCTAAACTCAAATGAAGCATTTGGACCTAAAAAAAAGTCACAAAGTTAAAAAAGATGCAAAGCATACCCAATTGTTTTATATACACCAAAGGAGGGAAAAAACAACTTAAACTAATATTACTAAGATAACAATGTGATAAAATCTTGTCAAAAATACACATTGAAAAATTATTGGATATTCAGCAATATTGAAACAAAAACACATTTTTATAATTGCTTAAAATAAAAGCAATACACAAATGAACAATCTTGTCCTTTAATATCTTGGTTAAATTTATTTGAAGTTATATAATCAAACATTTACACAAGCTATTAAAGCAGACAAAATTTAGAATTTTACATAAAATTTATTTTGAAAAGAATTAATGTAAAACTAAACTCTGCTCCTAGTTTTATAAAAGAAAATAATTTCACACTGTAGTAATTAATACATGATAAGGCAAAACTTTGGAAATTTCTCATATCTTTGGTTATGGATTCAACTATATTAAATTTTTTTTAGCAGATAATTTTCTGATACTCTAAATGACAATTTAAATTTTATTCTTTTATTAACTTTTATTTATATTTGACAATTTCTACATTCCTTTTAAAATATACTTTTAGTTTCAAATTTATAAAAAAAATTAAGCTGATGCTGTATTTTAATTTCAGAATTTAAAAAAATTCAAATATTTCTGTTAATTGTGTCATACTTTGCTTTCTAAAATAATCGAAACAATAAAGCAAATTGCTTATATTTTATATACTGAAAATAGAAACTTATTTAATAAGCATTGCAGCATTTTAAAAACTAATAGCAAAAAATATGAATTTTTCTTTCGGATATTAGATTATACTTAAAATATATGAAAATACATATGAAAACTTGCAATTTGTATCCAAATAAAACTTATTTTAAAAAAATAATTCATCAAAAAATCTTAAACAAAAAACTGAAGTTCCATCCATATAATATGCAAACCTCAATATTAGTATAATAACTCTATTGTAGCATTTATTAGTTTAGCAGAAAGTTTAAATTCTATGAAATTTTCTAAGCCTAAATATCCTTATTGTACAATATTATACCTCGCAAGTTCCATTATATGAAACTACACTTTGTTCTTTCTGTAAAATCGGATATTAAATGATTGCAAAATTATATTTTAAATAGAATTACTTTAAATGTGAAATAGCTTTTTAGTATAAAACCCATCTGAATTTAAGATTACAGCAAGTGTGAATCTAATGAAACTTAGAATGGCATGATTTAAAATGAACTAATTTATATCCTCTTTGGAACCCCATTAAAAGAAAAACAATTTCTATGGTACATAATTTAAAACATATCATAATTGTGCTGGCTATATTCTTAACATAACTTCAAGTAATCAGAACTACAAGATTTTCAAGTACGGATTCAATTGATATGAATATTCTTGAAAAAAAAAATTTTTTTTTAGGGGGGGAGGCATTTTATGGAAATAAATACAGAATGAATTTTATTTGTATGTATCATTAAAAAAGGTATTAACAGGAGTAAATAAATAAGTTCAAGATATGCATACTTGTATTATTACAAATATATGAAAAATATTTCAAGAGTTCAGCAATACCTTATGGATCTGAATCAACATCATTTTTTAAAACACATATCTTGCATTTTTCATCATTAATTTTAGTTAAAAATACTTTTATGTCTTTAGGTGAATTTTTAGACATAAATCAAATTATACATATTTTTCTCAAGATCTGTATTAAGATTTGGAATTCTTAAAGAGGCATAATGAAACTACTTCTTAAACCACTTGAGTATTAATCAAAGGAAATGTAAAATGGTTTGTTTATTGAGTGCATAAATGATTAGTTTTATAAAACTTGATGGAACCTAGCTATGTAGCCTGGCATTTCAAGGCTATTTTGAATAATGCATCATTTCCTGGTAGGGAAATGTAAGGATAAATACATTATAATAGTATTTATTCCTAATTATTAATCGGCTGATAAAGTGTCAAGACATTATCTTGAAACGCAAGTTAAATTTAAATTTTTAAATGTTTATAAGTTCAGTTTTACTATATTGTAATGAAACTGTAAACTAATTACAATAAAATAATAATTGAGTTATGCACTGTCATATATATCTTAAAAAGTGTTCTTTAAAAATTCATAAATATCTAAAATAACAAGTTAAAAAAATAAAAGAAAATTTTTAAGTTGAGACTAACTTATAAACTATGGACATATAATTATTAGTGAGTGAGTGAATATTAACATTGCACTGTTCAGCTACACAAGGACTTTTGGCAACAGATCACATAATTTTGAACCATGGTCAAATGATGTAGACGACACCTGAGCTGGCACTCCCTCTCCTAACTACCACACCGCACCAACAGGAGGACGTTTCAGCTCTCAACAGATTTAACATGCATCGCTGCTCTACACAACGGGTTTTTAGTGGTACTGTGCTCGAACTCATGACATCCCTGCCATGATCCAATACATTGACCACTGGGCTACCGTAGCCCCCAACATTTAATTATGACTCAAGTTTCTCGCTTATAACTTGATAATGGTTAACCAATTGGAACGACATGCAGTGTAATATTAAGAACGATTTCCCTTTGAACTTTTATGCTTTACAATAGCCTCAGAAGTTCTTTATTATTACTTGCAAGTTCTAAATGGAGTCATTTGCAAACATTGAAAAATGTATGTTCCATAATGCTGAAATCTGTCAAAAACTAAAATGGTTGCTTTCTAATTTGATTTACACCCACAAATGTTTTAAGCTGATTAAACATCTGGTATTTTGATACAGTGAATCTTATAATATAAATACAAATGTATAGTAGTCTTTCATTTTTAGTTTTTTAATAACTTTTAATAGTGGCTTTGGAATGCTTAGTTTAAATTTTCATACAGTGCTTTAAAATCTCCTTTTTATTTGAGCACATCTATTTTCATGTGATTTTAGATCATCAGTAAAAGCACATATTTAGAACAAAATTTCAACACTAAAAATGTTATTTTAGAAGATATAAATACATGCATTTATTTTCAAAATATAACTTTATTGATTATAAAATTTCTTCGAACTCTTAATGAGTTTATATAAACAGAATATCATATAAACGGTAGGAAAAAATATTTTAATAGGGTAGGAAAAATTTAGTATGTCTATGAAGAAAATCAAAAGGTCCAGATGATCAAATGTATAGAGGGATAGTATGAGAAAACATAAGGAATAGTCAAACTTAATAAACTTTCCCCAAGTGCACAAAATAAAATGATATACATGAACTTATGGAAGTTTATTATAAAATAATCACTAGATACTTCATATCTGTAAGTGAAAAAAATGTTACTGGCTTACTAGCGACTGGATTCCACAAACAGACTTATTCTTAACAAATGGAAACAATGTTTTTGAAAGTTATATTTTAGAACAAACACAAAACTCTTTGTAAACTCATCAATTAATTCTTCACAATATAAGAGTTAACATAGATATGCAGCTTTATTTTTCTTTTTAAGAAAAAAAAATTAAGAGTACTCCAAATGATGAGATAAGCACAAATAATATGATAATTTTCAACATGTGTAATACAGGGTACAAGAAAAGTATTTAGTAAATGCGAAATTATTTGAGATATCCTTTAATGCATTCGATTAACAATTGTGATTGTGGAGACAATTTCATATCTAAGTTCTTTAAAACCAAAACATTATTAAAGAAAATGCTACTTCTGGAAATAAGCATTAAACAGAAATTTAAATTATAAACTTGGACTACCTTTGTCAAATACATCCAAACAATTCTGAATCCAGGTTTTTCTATCAAGTTCTCGAAAGATATATTATACTCTTCTGCAATTATACCTGCATGCACTTCATTTAAGTAAACTATGATTCAGTAGACTAAGATAACACAGCTTAGAAATAAGAAAGTTTGTATTTCCTATCATTTTAAACATCTTTAATATATTCAACAAAAATCCCACAACTTTCTCTTTGCAATTCTCATAAAAGAATCAATATGCATATAACTCCAAACACATTAAAAATAACTTACCAATATTATGTAAAGATATATTTGAAACTGTCAGATAATGAGATTGTTGAACAATAGTTGGGACTGGAGGAACGATACGCCATAAACAATCATAATATTCATGGTCAGCATGGACATCAATGGTCAGGAAACCACCATATCCTCCTTCAAAGCCTCCACAGTCTATGCAGATACATGCAATTAAAATTATAAAAGTTACCAAATGTATGTCAATAGATGTTCTTAAAATACATGACAAAGAAATCAAAAGGCTTTAAAATACCATAAAGAATTATGTTACTTTGGTTCACTGACATCTTTCTATTTGACACACACACACAAGGATAATAGTTCCATAATTTTATACTCTAAAATTGATGAATAAAAAAAAAGGATAAAACACTGAAAGATGTTGATTCAAACCTCTAGTAAAAAGAATTTCAGCAAAATTCTGTATTTTAATTGAATATAAATGAAGAGGGACTTAAGAAAAATGCATGTTAATATTAGGTAGAATTTCTACCTTTTCTTTTAAACAAAGTTTTCTCAAATGCAGTATTTTATAAGCCAAATAAGTCAAAAACATTCCATTCAATCTAATTGCCACATATTACTCTGTTAAATGTAACCACATTAGGAAATAAATATTTGACTTCCAAGTAATTCATTATTTGAGAGAAAAACTTTACTTACTAGTATATGGCTCACTATTTTGCACATCAGAATCTATAAGCAGTACAAAAAAATTAGTTTAAATTTTAATCTTATCACTATGAAAAAATGTAATTAACATTAAAATCTCAGTATCAAATTCAAACACTTAATTAAGCTGTATAGTAAAATTCTTAACTTTCACCTTATGTTAATAAATTGTTACAATTTCAGCTTGCCAACTACTGTAAATAAAATAGTTACAATATAATTACATATTTCTTGCAGTTACTTCCATTTAGAAAACATCTTCAAAGTAATTAAATAGCTCACAGTACATAATTCGTTTTTAAAAACTTTCATTTTAAAAATTTCAATAAATATATTTAGAAGAAAATTTTTCTTTTTAATATTCTGAATATCATTAAATTTTAAAATACTGAAAATTGAATATTTTCATGTAAAATAATTTGTTACAAAACTTTTCATCAATAATCAAGCTATTGTATATAGTTAAATATATTTTTTAATATTACTTGGTACAAAATTTTTTAAACATTTTATTGTTTCAAAAATTTACTCTAATATCAAATATAAATCTAAATTGTTTCTCATTTGATTTTTGATTTATGTTGCAATGATGGATCTTATAATTCAGAACCACATTCACGTGGCAAGGATGACACTTAAGTCGACACCCTACTCTCCAAACTTTTACACCACCTCAATGTGAGGACTTTGAGCCATGACATATTTAATGTGCATCAGCCCCTAAACACCATGGGTCTTCAGTGCTATCAAGACTCGAACTCGAGAGCACAAGTTCATGACCACAAGGTCACAAATCAGACATTGAAATTAATATAAAATTTCAAATATTCTAATATTAAAGATTTGGTGATTTACTTTCATTAAAATAAAATGCATTGGTATAATAAAGAAATAAAAGTAATAAAACAGAAGATTTACAAGTAAGATACACAAACCTTTAATGAAAAAACAAACTGCTCTGAATCCAGACTTAACCTGAGAATTAGCTTCAAATCTCAAATTCAGCTGATGTTTCTGGGATATGAAAACAGGGGGTCGAAAAATATTACCGTTATATCTACCAGGATGGGTTCCGTTATGACCAACAACCTATAAAAAAATTAACATAACATAAATAAGAGAGAAATAAATAAAATTAAGCATATTTTATTTATATAATTAACTAATTAAGCTAAATAGATATTTCTCGTATCCTGTCTAGCATAAATTGTTATAACATTAGGCACTTGCACATTAACTATACCATTGGCAACCTTTGGTGAATTACAATCAACAATTGGCAAATTTCAGGTTTAAAAATATTGACACAAGGTTGATAAAAGGTTTAAATGAAATAGGTTGTCATAACTCAAATCTTTCGTAGTAAATCAATGGCCTGAGTTTAATATGAAAGTATCAAACATTTTAAGCAGAGTAAATTTTCGAAGTAAAATATTCATAACATTACGCCAGTAAGAAGCAAAACACCTAGCAAAAGAGAAGAGATCTTTTAAAGAAATGTCTAAAAAACTTTAATAAACTTTTTTTAATTAAAATTTCCTTAGTATAATTAGAAGCAAAAAATTGCACAATAATTTGAAAAAAATTGTTTAAACCTTTAACACATTTAAATATGCAAATAAATTTAAAACTTGAAACATTTCTAATAAGCATTTTACAAATAAAAGCCTTTAAAATAAACAATTTTGTAAAATATAATTTTGATTTATATAAATCTGATATCCAAATCAACCTTCTTAGACATCAAAGTAAATTAGTTTTGTCTTATAATCGAAATTTAAACAAAAATAACACTAATCTCATTAAAAGATTCTGACTACATTTTTTACATATTAATAAAAAAATTTCTAACTTTAAATTCAGATTTAAGTTACTATATTTTTAACTTTAAATGTTTCCCTTTCTTGAATAAACTGAAGTTATCACATCTGTGTTATGAAAAAATTAAAGTTAAATTTATGTACAAGGTTCTTCTACACATGCAGAAACTTTACCAACATGATACGATTGAATTTTTAAAAGAGTGAATTTGATAAAGACAACAAAATCTTAAGAAAAAATAATTTACTGAAGATTCAAATGCCAAATAAAACAAATCACAGCAATAACCAAATTTTAAAAATTATATATGCATAAAAATCCAAAAATAAGCCATCTTCATTTTAACTTGGCTATTTTTATTGATACAAAGGACATTTGACAAAATCACACCCAAATCATGTTAATTTACCAAAAAACTATACACCTGCAATCTAGATTAAATCCTGTGTATAAGAAGGAGTAATGGTCAAAAGTTCCAATTTCTGGTATATTCCGAGAAACGTTATCTGTGTTTATCAAAAGACAATTGTAAGATAGGAAACATTTTGCAAAGGTAACTTGGGATTGTAAATCTCTTAACTAAAAAAAATTAGTCCTTGATGAGCTTCATAAACTAAAACTGCAAATGAATACTAGGGAGGGGGGAGGCAGTTATATTTCCCATATATATTACAACAGTGCTTTCTAATCTTTTTATCCCCATGGACCAGTCAATGTTTGATAATTTTACTTTGGCCCACTGAGGAAGGGACGGGGACATTGATTGCTCATATTTTGGATTTTGATTTAATAATTTTAATTTAATTGTATTTAGACATGCCTTTAGAATAAAATAGTCATGCAAAGAAATGAATATAAAGGGATGTAACATGGAATATAAAGCGATTTCAATATAAAGTTGTAGAAACTCGAGAGATACACCACAGTAAATAAAATTGAAATAATTTAATGTTCCCTGCGCAGCCTGGAACTATTTGATCCACTGACCAATACCAGTCAGCGGAACGGGGATCACTGTCTTAGAGTAATTTTATTTTTATGTTTTAGTTTGGGCTTTTTGTTTCCTGCAAATTACTTACTTTTTAATAAATTTAAATATTTACAATACACCCCAATTTTTTTCCATCAATTTTAAGTTGGGATTAGAAATCCTGAAATTTTTTTTATTAGTAATTTATAAGTTTCCTAAAAATTAATAAGTTTCTACCCGAATTTAATAAGTTTTTAAACATTTGCAATGCACAATTCAAATAAAATTTTACTATTAAGTTTAAAGCATTTAATATTTTGAGAAAAATTTGGAGTTCAATGTTATATTATGCTGAAAAGCAAAAGTTTTATCTTACCTCTATTAAAGATTTTGGAGCAATTTGAAAATCAAGGAACATTAACATCACATGTCCACTCAGGTCATCACTTTGTAGTACATATTCTACAATATAATCAAATTGATATAACTGAGGAAAGTACGGAGTTTCTAAGAAGTGACCAGAACTATAACCTTCTTTTGGCAAACCTGTAATGATGTAAGTATTTCCTGTTGAAGAACAAAAGTTATTAATTATGAAACTGAAATTCCGTCAAATAAAATCTGGTTAAGTTATGCAAAATAATTATCGATATCAATTCGTCTTTTGGTATAGTAAATTTTTTAAAAATCAGTTTGTAAATAAGTAATTTTTTCACTACATTGAACAGCAGAATTTAAAAATATGCAATAAAAAATTTTATGGAACTAATTTGATATCAAGGGGTTATGAGCCAAGCAGCGTTTGTTGTCACTGGAATGGAATTCAAGATGGCGGCCTAGCAGTAACTAATCATCAAGAAAATTTTAAAGAACTGTTTTGAAATACATTTCAAATGAATATAGGGATAAATTGATAATAACCAAGACCAATCAATAATTAATATCAATATCTTTTAATAAAAAGTTATATTTACAACTAGCATGCAGTATATAATAATAATCTTACAATATAATTCAATAGTAATTATAAGTAATAGTTAAATAATGATTTAATTATTATTATATATAATAATCATAATATAATCTAATAGTAATTATAGAAAATAATAATCATATTACAATATAATAAAAATTATATTTAAGAATACTCGTGTAACATAATTATAAATAACAAAAATAATTATAAATAAATAGCAATAATAATTATAAGTAAATATAATAAAAATAATTACTAACACGACAGCCCATGAGGTCCAAGGCCTACTGTGCCCAACTCAGTATATGCAATCATGGGTATTATACGATTATCACGTATAATAATAAATGTATTTTTGTATTATATTATAAATAAAACAATTACATAAATTATATTAAACTTAATGAATATTAATAAGTGCTGATAATTTGCAGTATTCCAAAAACTGCGAGTTCCTTTAATATGAACTTCATCAAACTATATAAGTTTAAAAATGCATCATTAAAAAATAAAATAAAGTGGAAATGTGCAGAAATTAAAAGCACAGCCCTCATACTTTTTTAAAAAATATCCTGGTACTTACCAACAATATTAGAAACATCCATATTTAAAAATAGCACAAAATACAACAGAAGACTGAAATAGTGGCTTGAAGAACAAATACAATGAAAATAGTTAAATTTTTAAAGAAATTGAATTAAAATTGTCTAAAATTAATAGGTTTACCGTGGAAAAAAAACTAATAAAAATTAACTCCCTCATTGCAACCACATTACCACACGATAAAAATATCAAGGTAACCCTATTGTTATGTTATCTCACATCTTGGCGAACATAAACATGGCAAGTTGCCCCATGATATCAAATTAGCACCTAAATTAGCAATTAAAAAGATTGTACTGTTTACTATTAAATAAAAAATTGCAAATATTTATAGACTGTACCAGGAGTGGTGAACCTTTATGGATCAACGTGCCATTTTTGCTAAAGAAGTGTTTTATGAAGTATAGATGTGCCATCAAATAATGTTTACTTGTGATTATTGGGAAAATAATAAAACTAAATGTTAAGAGTATATACTCTCAAAACTCTTATTTACTACAAAAAAATACCTTTTGCATTGTATAGCTGTAAATGTTTTAGTTATATGTGTAATTCATATTGAAGTAACATTAACGTGAGCTCTATTATTGCATATTGTGTGTGTGTGGATGACAAATACCTTATATTAGGATTGTAAGACATTACTTTTAATAAAATGCATGCTCAATTGGTGTCATCTGCCAGTCTGTTTTTAAGCAATTAATTATTTTTGCTGTGTCTCACTTTTTTGACAAGAGGATTTGCAGATTGCCTCAAAATACCGTTTTATAAAAGATATTCTGCATACCACTATTCCAGAAAATAAAACACACACCACTTTGTCACCTTTACTAATAATGCCATATTTCTAGATTCACCAAATTTGAAATTCTCTCTTACACATACTATCTTTCCATTTTAATCTTTTGCTGAACTAGCTATGTTAAGTAACACTTAAAAATCGTAAATATAACAAATAAACTTTAAAATACAGTTTTATCGATGAAATTGACTGTGCTATGCGTAGACAAACTTTGCATCATAAGCAATTGTAGTCTACGATGTAACTAAGGCAAGGCAATAACAAACGAGTGTGCTCCCCACCCCCGATCATTCGCGTTTGTTCGTAATACTTCTCTGTGAACTTTGAAATTCTGAAATAAAATACAAAACATTTTGATCACTGGTGTGCCCAAAATATTGTGTTGTGTGCCAATGGTTCACCATCCCTGGACTATACTATTTTAGTCAATAAATGTACTAATAAATGCACTGAATGAATGTATTTAATTATTGAGCATTAAGGTAATAAATATATTTAATCTTCACTTGGTATTAATAAAAACATGTAAAAACAAGAAAAGATTTAAAAATTACGTAACATTAACCATGCATATATGATGAATTTCACATTTAATAATTTAAGTTTAATTGATTTCATTTCAGGTTAGGAAAAAAGTCAAAAATTAAATAAATGTGTTGTTTTTCTCTAACAGGAAATCAAACTGAAAGAATTTTAAGTATTTTCCTCATATAAGACAGTAAACTTTTCTTCATCCTGACTTTAAAGTTCAATACATAAGACAGTGCATGGAGTAAATGGCATAACAGAGAATATTAGGGCACCCTGGCAAAGTTAAATTTTGAGTTCCGAGCTATACTTGACGTCAGTCAGGCTTTGGGCCCCCTCACATCCTGGGCCTCCCTGCAATGTGTGGGTGTACATTACATCACTACATGAAATACTTGTTTTAAAATCTAATCTGCAGATAAAGTTACTGAAAGAAATTTTAAAATGAACAGAATTTAAGAATGTGGTTATAAGAATTAGTTTCAACTGTTTATTACATGAAAATTTTATAAAAGTATTTAATCAATTTTTCAAAGTAAATACTATTTATGAAATTTTCAAATTCAATTATAATTGAATACCATGGATTTTTTTTCAAAAAAAATCTAATTTTATACCTTAATTAATAATATTTAATATTAGTTTATTCTTTATATTTTCAATTCTTTTGAAAGTACATATTCAGATTTGATTTATTAATGTTCACACCTTGACATAAATATATCCAAAATATAAGACAAATGCATAGCAAACTGTTTCAACATCACTCACAAGAGATTGCCTTAAACATGCAAGAAAGGAAAATTTAAAACAATGCACATACTCTTTACAGTGAAAGACAGTGTAACTTCAAATTTCATAGACAATGTATGAAAAAATTCAATAGACAAATAATCATTCTTTGATTCAAAATATAAATGATCCTTGATATCTCCACAAAATTTCTCCTTATGCCCACGATCAGCTATTTCGAGGTAATTACATCTGTAAAAAAAAATTAGAAAATTTCAATGCAATAATTTTTACACAGAGATACCACTTTATGAAGAGCAAAAAAAAAAAAAAATAGATTAGAATTCATACAAAGGAATTCTCAATTTAACTCAAATGTAATTTGAAACCTTTTAGAATATTTTCCAAGTTAAAGATAATTTTGAATTCTTAAGATAAATAAATTTGAAACAGTAGTACATTCAGTAAATTATTGTATTCTTGTGTTAGAATGGAGCTAACTGTAAATAACTCTATTAACACAGTACTATTCATTACCAAAATTATCAAGGAATGAGATGGATTCAAGTGGAAAAAGATACAACCTCTGACAATAAAGTCCAGTGAATAGTCCTGCAACATTAACATAAATGAAATATTAACGAAAGTTACCTTACTGTCCTTCAAAATAGTCACCTCCCATAACTATGCACCACTGAGATCTGCAATACATGTTCTGAAAACTTTGAAAGTCTTATTTTGGGATGGAATTCAAAAGCCTCGTCAGATTTTGTTGAATGCCAGGAACATTGTCAAATCTCTTTCCTTTCGAAGCGAGTTTGTGTCGTGGGAACAGGAAGAAGTTTGGTGAATTGGGATATGGCGAGTATCATAGATGTTCAATTTGTACCCTCCCTCCCTTTTGTGTTGAATCCACCATTTCGACAAATTACAGTAAAGCTTCTAAACATGTCCGATTCTAATCATCAGACAAGTGATTTGGCAAAAGACAACACATTTTTCTCATCCCTAAATTCTGAGTAATGATTCCTCATATGGAATCACAGTTAATCTGCAGTTCATCAGCTATCAAGTGCGCACAGTTTTAATCGATGATCTTTTGTGATTAATTACCTCACTTTCTCAATGTTTTCATCACTAACAGAGGCTGCTGGTCTTCCATTACGAGGGTTGTCAGAAATACTTTCCTGGCCTT
>BMAV01008205.1:100676-110916 GCA_019973955.1 Trichonephila inaurata madagascariensis | reverse complement strand
AGTTAAGAGGAATGTTTAATATGTAGTAAATTATTCTAGAAAATATTTCACAGTATTTACCAGTGGAGTAACTGAGAATATTAAGGCCTCTGGCCCTCTAGAATCTTGCCCCCCCCCCCCCATTGTGGGGGTGTACATTATGCCACTGGTATTTGCGTATTATACTGTCAACAATTTCCGTTGAATCAAAAGACATTGCCCAATGAGCAAAAATAGTGGAAGACATTCTTGCTCACATTCAAACATAATAATAATGATGATTGCAAGTGATGACAGTTTGACTGGCAATGTCTTTTGATTTAGTGTAATTGATCGATGTGGAATTATATGCAAATACCGCTATTTAAATTATAAAATCCCATACATAAAAAATAAAAATTACAACAAAAATAAAAAAATGCATAGTGTAAAATAAGTTGTTTACAAATTACATTTATTAGGACAAATAAATAACAAATATCATGTATAAACCAGCATATATATACATTTTGAATTTTATTT
Organism: Trichonephila inaurata madagascariensis; assembly: GCA_019973955.1. Classification (NCBI taxonomy): domain Eukaryota; kingdom Metazoa; phylum Arthropoda; class Arachnida; order Araneae; family Nephilidae; genus Trichonephila; species Trichonephila inaurata. Next base: position 110,415 of record BMAV01008205.1, on the reverse strand, counting down.
TAAAAGAGGTTTATGGCTTATCTTTCCTATCTATTTCATATGGCAATTAATAGCTAGTTTTTATAACTAGCTAATTATTTATTTACAATTATTTAAAAAAGATTTCAATAGTTTCATAGAATTTTTTCCCCAAGTGAAAAATTACAATTGTATAATTGAAACCAATTTTTCACAAGTTTTCCACATAGAACAAAATTCGGAACTTCTAAGAAATGGAACTCTTTTGACTTTTGCACTTTATCCTCTTCCAGAGAGCTAGAATATATATATAATCAGATTGATTAAATATTCAAGTGACAAAAACGTTTTATATAAAAATGAATCCTTACCCATAAAGTAATTAAAAAGTGGTCGAGTCCTATTATAGCCCACCCCTGGTTTTTGAGCTTTTATCACCAAGATGAGCAATAAGTTCGCCAAGCTAGTTACCCTTCTTTTTCATTCTTTAAAATAAGAGATCATTATTAGTGACCATTAGGTATCTGCAGTTAGTAATTTCCCTTAATTACATTAGCTTTGGCAATTCTATTAACTATATATATGTGGTAATGAGACCGCATTACCATTTTTTCAACACTTTGCTGTTATTTGGGTAATACGTGCGATTATTGTTTACTGTTTATGAAACAAAAGCAAGATTTAATTTTTAGAAAAAAGGTGGCAATTACGAGATGGTGCTGATGGAAAAAAAGTTAAAATGGAGATGTCGTTCAAAAAGAGGAAAAAATCTGCATGATGTAAGGAAAGGTACGTGGTTTAGCAAAAGTCATTTCAGTAATTTTAGAATGTGTTTAATATCTTTTAAATAATTAAATCATACAGTAATTTATTCAAAAAGTTTTAAAAGTTCCAATTTTTCTTCTTCAAACTTCGAGTCCTTTCTGGAATGTTCTTAATTTCCTATTTTTCAAAAGTCAAAAGAATTTTCCACTTTTGACCTTCGTATATCAATTTTTACTGATTAGAATGCCCTTAATTTCCTAATTATAGAAGCTAAAATCATACTGAATTTGGTCCTAACGTCTGCAAAATTTCTCTTTCGAACTTCGATTCCTTTTTTTTCGGAATGTTCTCCATGTCCTATTTTTGAAAAGCTAAATTTTTATGGAACTATTCTGTAAGTTTTAAAAGTACCTACTATTTTTAGAAGCTAAATTTTACATGAATTCTTTTTTAAAGTTCAAATTGTTTTTCTTTTTTGCTCCTTCGAACAAAACACCATGTTTTTCTTACTTTGCCAGGACGACTTTGAAAAGCACACCTTGGTGCAACTTGAAAAAAAATTTTGCTAAGAAGTGGGCTATAATAGGAATTAACTTTTATAGAAGAAAGTAAAGTATGAAAGACTTTAATCTATATATATTGAACATTTCTTTAACTGTTGAGCAGTTCAATCCAATTTTTTTAGCAATAAATTCACAAGAAAATTTTATTATACTTTAACATAATTCATTTGATAACATTTTAAATTCTTATTTACATATATCACATTTAACATGCATTTTATTGAATATTTATTCACTATTAAAATTTTAAATATATAACATCAGTTAATACTACCTAAACTGTCACTAAAAATCTAATATAATAAAGTATGCAATATTTTTTTTAAAAAATTAACTCAAATTCTTCAGTTAAACAGAATAAAATAAAAATAACTAATTTGGAAATAAGCATTACATTAAATAAACAATACAGAAAAATCAAATATTCATATAAAAAAAAAACATTTTGTATTTCAATATGTACATTAAATCAAGATGAAAAACTCAAGAAAAGAAATATACATGATTATAAAATGCTTTCAATAACACAATCAAAAAAAAAGAATTATAGAAAAAGGATATATTTTAGTTTTACAAACATTTATATCTGAAATTCAAATCATGAAGACTTTGAAACTCATCTTTCTACAGGTATAATAACTTTGTATTGAATATTTGTTCTCTTAAATTCTCTAGTTCTTTTTTCCTTAATTTAATTTCTAACATAAATTAGAGAAAGCATTTGAAGAAAAAAGGGGTTACAAGTTAAACATGTTTTAAAACATTAGCGAACTGAATTTTATGCTAAATTATCAATTAAATATTCCTATTATACAAATTAATTCGTCACATTAAAAAGAAATTAAATTTAAACATTTTCCTCAATTATTTATAGAATTAAAATTTCCCTATTTATGAGTAAATATATATTAGTATTTAAGTCATAAATCGAAAAATATACCTGAATTAAGCTTCATTAAGATTCTTTTAAGACGAACCAACAACGTCAACCTTAGGCTAACGGTTTGGATGCAGTCACGCTTTCTAAAATAAAAGTAATCCATTTTTAAATACGATAAAAATTGAAAAATTTTATTTGGCTGTAGTGACTTCGAATCAAAACCGTATTTAGTAAATGAGTGCTTTGTTGCCAAATTAGGAAATGCAAAAACAATGAAAATGTACCATGAATTGCTTTGCTGATTGAAGAAACTAGTCCGAATTCGTTCCAATTTTAATGATTTTGATGAATTTCTTAAAAATGGCTTCATTATGGTGCTAGATTAAAGGTATTTAAAATGGAGTCTTTAATTTTGTAAAACAATCAAGCTTGATTGTAATTTAATATAAAGTCCAAAAGACGTTTAATTTTATATTGAGATGGATGGCATTGTTTCTGGAATCGGCTGCTGCTAATAGAGATTAGTATTATATTATAATAAAAAAGTTTATTAAATATTTTTGAACAAAGTGGCATATGTCATTCTACTTGCTTAAACAAAGTACGATATCCCCCGCACAAGTTCGCAAAAGGCTAAAATGTAAAGCGAGATATGCTGCACATTTTTGAAATCAAAATGCTATTCATTCAGCTTACTTCATTACTTCAGAAATAAAATATTACGAGTATGAACTGTCTGTGAACGTCTAAAAATTCTTTTTGCTAAGAACACATCAAAGATGAATTATAAAAAGGAAATATATATGTAGAAATCTATATCATTGTCAAACACACCCTTATTATAATCCATAAATTTGCATAATTGCTTACTTCCAAAAATTATTTCTCGGACTTCCAAATTCACTATTGAGTTTCTGTCGTTTTTCTATATGAAGTGAATTACATTGTTTCAATTTAAAAAATGCATGTATAACATATTAATAACGAACAATTTCTTCAACGTCCTTCACCATTTCATTGCCACTAAGTATTTTCATTTCTTTACTGTTTTCATCTTAATTTTGTTTATTTTCAAGACCATTTTCTTCATTCCTACTTATAGCAAACTACAAGTGTCTTGCGCAATACATCATAGCAAATTTCTCTTTTATCCTTGGAATAATCAATTTACGTTTTTTAGTGCAATTAACACTATTATCATAAGGGAGAAATATTTTTCATTTAGCACAAAAAATTATAAATGTTTTTGCTTTGCCTTTACTAGATATATCTACATTTCTTCGACTTTAAAATATTACAGGAAAAGAACTTTGTACTTGATTGCTAAATGCAATACAGTAGAACGTCGTTTATCCGAACGTTAATTATCCCGAGCGTCAAATATCCGAACCAATTTTTTCAGAGACCTTGCAGCGAAAAAACGAAGGTGTACAATGGTACAGCGAAAAATAAATGATTTTCCACAATAAAGGTAAAATTGTGACATTTTGCTCCTATTTTGCTTTTTCTTCAAGCACGTTTCCCGCATGTGATGATTTTCAATATTCGTATAGTGTCCGATATCATATACTGCATGGATCGCATTCGGTTTTCCGAACAATCGCGTATCCGAACGGTGTCCGGTCCAAATTGATTCGAATAAACAGCGTTCTACTGTATTACTCAGTATAAAATTAACTAGGTATTTAAAACCACTTAGTACTTACAACTTGTATTATTTATTTTTAACACTGATTTCTATCCACAGCATCAGTTACATCAAAAGTCATAAGATATCGATCATTAGTAAGCTTCAGCTATAACTTCACATAAAATATTTTATTGCTGAATGAATTTTTGAAAAATGCAGAAAATTAAAAATAGATTTGTACTTCTAGAATTATGATTCACCATATTTCGAATTTGAGTATTTTGTTCTACTAATACTCAAGTTATTTGTAGAACGTAGCTTTAGTATATAATTACTTGAATATTAAGGTAAAAAGTATTTGGAATAAAAAAAAAGCCTAAGTTTGAAAACAGAGATAGAAAAACATTTCTTTGATGGTATATTTGAACAATAGTTGCATTTTCGTAATCCTTGATGTATATAGTCGAGATTTTTCTCTTAGCTATATATGCTTATTAAAAATTATTTTTGTTGAAATAAAAACAAATATTTCAACTTCGTAAAATTGACTTTTGAATGTTTATGGTCAAAGAAAAATACTAGTTATGTTTTGTTAGCTGAACATCGTTTTAGTTGGAAAAAATAGAATATATTCAAGTGGCTTTAACTTTGCTCAAATAATGCAGCAGAAAAACAATAAATGCAAAATCAATAAAAAAGGATTTAAAAATTAGAATTTATGCAATTTATTTACTAATGGAATTTGCATTGATAAATTCTTCTAATCGTAACTTAAGATTATATATTGGACGATATTTAAAAAAAGTTAACTTTTCTAATCTATACGTTTTAATAAGCAAAGCTAAAAAATGTTATGTAGTAATAATTAAAACAAACTGAATTATATCGATATAATGGTAATTTATATGAGTTCTAAAACTGCCCTCACCACAGAAAAAAGATTTTCAGCTATAGTTAATTTTCTTTTAAAAGCTGGTTGTTACAAATCGTCTATCCTATTTTTTAAACGCTATTACTACGAGACGAACATTGGTAAAACAAAAAAATTAAGAATTTTGATTAAAATTTTGAATATCTAAAATTTTGCTGTAGATGGAAACATTGAGTAGAGAACTGCAATTAATAGTTTAAAGACAAAAACAACTGAACAACTAGACAAACTCCTCGATACTTCCTGTTGATTTTCATTAAAAGTTAAAGCATTTTAAAACTTCCATTTTAAAAACTTTACAGCAGTTTATTTTTTGGGTGTTGTATTTCATCAATTGTCTGTATAACTTTATTTCTCATTTTAATTGTTTAAGCCAGTATTTTTTTTTTTACATAACTACTTAGTTCCATAAATTTGGTACGATAAAGTAGGTAAGAACAACTCAGCATTCTAGAAGACTAATTATATTCATGAAAGGAAACCCGACTTAATAATCAACCGATATCCAAACTTGGATCTGTAACTTTCAAACGCATCATAATAGGTGGAAAAAACCCGAATTTTAAAACGTTTCGAGGGATTATAAATTAAATGTCTTGCTACATCTAAATCAGGGGTGTCCAACTCAAATGACTTTGCGGGCCACTTCGGAAAAACATTATAATCTCGTGGGCCGCACATAAAAATATGTAACTTTACATCAGATTTGGAAGCAAAAAAATATTTATTAATGTGAAAATTTAAAACATAATGAATTATTATTATTGTTTTCATTATTTTTCATGTATACAGACATAGATAATATAATAATGTTTATATAATATCATAATGCAATGATCAAATAATGTTTAAAATATTACAGTTGCCATTTTCTTGAAAATTACGGTGCTCCTTTTGAATTGATCTTTCGTTACTCATTGTTAAAATTTGATAGTGCTGTCATTCGCAAACGATTAAGTATACTTTGTCCTTTATCTTAACCGTCCTGAATATTATTTTAAAACTTTAAAAAACATCTCTGTCTGCCTCTTGCTGTTTGTGCACTCCAAACATAAAAGGAGGAGAAACGAAAGTCGCACACAGAGAATCATGTACGATCCTTAGTAAAGGATATGCATAATGAAATTCGAAATTCATTAAAAAAGTAGTTTACTATAGTAAAATCAAATGTAACTGTTTGATGAAATATAAATCTATTTTAATCTAAAGGACATTTCTCTTATCAAAAAGGATTTATTTTAAAACAAGAACAGGTAACAGGCAAATACATTGTAGATATATATAATATATAAATATAAATTTCCCCGCAAATAAATTTCAAAATAAAAAAACTAAGAAAATCTGATTTTTAAAAATTTTTTAAAAGTATCGCGCGATGGGCCGCAATTTACGTACAGGCGGACCGCGTGTTGGACACCCCTGATCTAAATGATAGTACATTATTTTCAATCATGTATTAAACAATAAAGAATATAAAAATTCGAGTTCATATTTAAAATGCTTTAAACAACTACTTCCTGTTTTTCTACAGAATGTTTGGCATATGATCAATTCTAACGAGTTTAATAATTCTGGAGTATTACTTCAGATTTGAAAAATCTTATAATTATATACAAAATAAAATATTTTAAATTATTTATCAAACAAGATTAATATGATTTAATTTAAAATCTATGTCATTGAAACAACTACAGAAACAGAAAATTCCTATTTATTTTCATAAAAATATAGAAAAAAAATATTATAATTCAGAAATATTTTATGCTAAAGCGTAACAAAATTCTATTTAAGAATGCTTATATGACTTTAAAACAAGACAAGTGTGAACTGGGGGCTAAGTCTGGCTTATAAATCTTCCATTATGAAAAAATAAATTTCAAAAATTAAATAAATATGCAAATTTACTTACCCTGCTTTGAAATCAAAACAAAATTAAAACGAAATATTAATTATTTTGGCAATTAGTAACAATATTTAATTATCCTCCTTCACGGTGCAACAAGCTGACGGCCATTTGCAATTCAAACATAATCTTACACATCGTTGCGCATGCGCCGTTTAGAGCCACGTGGATCAAAACTAAACTCTGGCACAATCGGGATTCAAGAAAATAATAGTCTTATGAGAGACAAAATGAAAAATTACAAATTCCTCCAGAGTTTCTTAACGTATGACGTCGTGCGCATTTGTGATTTATTTAATAGCTCGGAGTTCAAAGTAATAACATTTCCAATTTCAAAATGTGAAATTTCGTAAGATATATTTTTTTGTTTCCATTACAAGAATGAAATAATTATTGCATGCATCTTTTTAAAATATTTTTAACTCGTAAATGGTCTAATGAGATTCCTTCTTGAGCCTGTGGAAGAACAAACAGGATTTGATGAAACAAATTAGAGCTGTATAGCTTATAGCATTGTTCTTCAGTTTATTATTTTACATATGATTCTTACTAGATTCTTACTACACAATCTTCTATTGACCTAATTTTGTAAAAGATTGCTCCAAACCTTGAAACTATTATTATTATGGACATCGATATTATCTAATGTAATATATTATGATTGTAGATTATTATTAAAATAGATATTGTCAAAAAACACTTATTCTTGGGGGATTTCAAGTTAAAAAGGTTAATCAAAATTTTGATAGGTATGTTAACTTCGTATTTTCTAAGTTTCGTTCTGCATTTAGGTCAAATTTTTGATATTCCAATTTTCAATAAGATTAGAAGTTTATATAGTACCTCTCTTATGGAGGAGGGGGGGGGGTCATTCTAAAAACACATTGGCGAAAGCTCTGAGCAGGGTTTGCAATCCCGCGTTACATTTTCAATCCCGGGATTTCGGGATTACTTTATCCAAATTCCGGGATTAGGATTGTACTATTTATTAAAAATACTTACACAATAGCATAGTTGAAATTGTATAATAAAACTGAAAATATAATTAATGATTGGCTTAATATTAATTTTTTTGTGAAACCAACAAAAAAACTTAATTCATCATAAAAAAAAAATTTTAAAAAAAACAGATAAAAATAGTACATAATAAAATTAAAAAAACATTTCTTCATTTCTTGTGTTTCTGTAAATAAGCTTTTAAAAAAAACACAGCTTATCCAGCGTTTCATCGTTCAAACGGCTTCTTATTTTTGTTACGAATTGTCTTGCCGAAGAAAATGCTCGTTCGAATTCTATATCAATAAGCTTTATTGTCATTAAATAGGAGTATGTTCTCTTTTCAGGTAGTCATCACGAGTCTCCCTCCATTTTCAAAAAAGACATTTCTTTTTGACGACAGTGTCTCAAATTTAATAAATTGCACTGGTGCGCATAACTCTTTGATAACTTTATCTAGTTCTTCTGCAACACTTAATGATTTCTGTGTATAAATTGATCCAGTTATTGAATCATAATGAGAATTAGTTTCAAGGGTTACCTTATTTGAAATCTCTATATATAGAGAGAAAATTCAGTTGCATGAGCTGTTAGTAATTCAATGGAATTTGAAGTGTCTCAAGTCTTTCAAATAGGTCCGCTATTAATTAACGGAATTTAATTGAAGAAGAAACTGTGACAAAATCTATTCTTGAGATGTTGCTTATGTTATTGCGTAAGTATTGCAGTGGGCCACCTAGATCTGTGTGACGTTCTCCTATACGAGAAATGATAGCTGCATATATATTTTTTTTACTTATAGCGCTTATAATTACACAAAAAAAATACTACGTACATATTTCATTAACATAACATACATTTTCTAAGAATTAAATTCTTAGAAAATTTTGAAGAGAAAAAAATTTTAAAATGTAATTCAGACAAAAATTAAATCCCAGGGTTGAAAAAAACACCTGGATTATGGGATTTCGGGATCCCGGGGCTGTATACCCTAGCTCTGAGGATTAATCTCTACGGTACAAATTAAAAATTTGTTGATCTGTGTATGTGAGGGGGGGGGGTTGTCAACTCTTAAACCCCACCTTTGTGTATGCCACTGGACAAGATAAGGAAATTATAAATTCAGTGAGACCGGATTATTATTGGCTAATGAAGGAATTAATAAAGTTTTTTTCAATACTGAAGTATAGCATATTCCCGCGTATAACACGCGCTTATAATTTGAAACTATATTAGATACATATTTTCCATGTAAGGCATTAAGATGTATTCAAATTTTTAGTTTCTTCTCATATACCGTTTTCTTTAAGAAGAAACCTGAATTGTACATGTGTGATGATCTTATCTTTTGAAATCAATTATTCGATGGACTTCCGTTTTCGAACAATAGTTTTCCAAATTGACAAGCAATATGTATGTGGAGGGGGGGGGAAGAGAAGGCTTGACCGAGTAAATAATTCCGCAAACGAGAGGAGAGTTTATTCAATGCAGATGTATATAAAATATCTTATATACATCTGCATTGAATATACCCCCTCTAAAAGATTATTTAGAAAAGGGGTACACAATCAGGAGTAAAGATCAGTAATGTCCTGAGGCTCTAGGCTCCTACTAAAAATAAGTCCCACATGCGATCCCTTTTAAGTAGACCCCTTTAGCAAACGTTGTCAATACTCGTACAAACGGTAATTTCTAATAAATAAGCGAGCATGATTCCAGTGGCGTAACGGAAAATATTAGGGCTACCCTGTAAAGTCAGGTTTTGGGCCCCACGTCGGATCTTACAAAAGATTGCAAAACCATAACATCAAGCTTTCGGCCCCCTAGAATCTTTCCTTAGATGTGTTGGGGGTGTATGCTACTCCAATGCGTGATTCACAATCTCACAAACCGACGACTGATTGCCACCTTTCGACTAAATAATGATGTATGGTTGTAGGCCCAGGCCAGATTGATTGATTGATTGAATATTAACGTCGCACTGTTCAGCTACACGAGGGCTTTTGGCAACGAACCACGTAATTTAGAACCATGGTCAAGTGACGTGGACGACACCTGAGCTGGCACCCCCTCTCCTAACTACCACACCACACCAACGGGAGGACGTTTCAGC
>BMAV01008205.1:65213-77349 GCA_019973955.1 Trichonephila inaurata madagascariensis | reverse complement strand
TCCCCCTTGACTCTCAGAAGAGCAAAGAGCATTATTTTCACATTCATTGACAGATATACTAATGTGATCCAACAAACCAATAGCCTTGGAAAGCCATGGGAAACTCTGGTCACTGTGGGTGCAATCTTGAGACACCTGGAGAGACCCGAGGCTGTTGCTCGCTTTCGCCTAACCACCGGACATGACTTTTTGGGAGTATATCTCCATTGGCTTGGCCTGACTGCTGACGAGGCCTGCCCACTCTGCAACCATTCCAGAATGGATGGTGACCACCTGCTCTAATGCACTGGTCTCGATGAATAACCGACTGACGACATCGTCAATCGGTACTGGGAGGCTCATCGTCAAATGGTCAAGAAACTAAGCTCGGGCTTTGGATAAAGAAAAATAAAATGTATCCTCGCATAAAACCATATTACGTTAAAAAAACTGTAACGTATACAAATTATTTTCATACAGAAAATTATTTCTGTACGTACTCGACGGACATTAAACGTTTGTATAAAGTCAAGTAATTTCATTTGGATTGAAATAAATATGGCAGATTTAGTGTTCAAATATGTGTAATGGATGCATACAAAGGTAAAAGTCTTGGAGAAAAAAATGTACCCCCACATTTTTAATTCATTCATTAATAAATCCAATGAGAAACACTATAAGCATTTGATAAAGATCACTGAGAATAAAAAAATGTCTGCTGTCTATATGCGAGTCAGAGATTTCAAATCGTGTTGCACTGGATTAAACACACACATTCATAATGAATTGAAAACACTACTCTTAATCTTGTCGACAATTCCTAATACCAAATCATTCAATAGTAAAATGCCATGCAGATATTTATAACGACGAAACATACTTTATTTTGATCTTATTGCTGTATTTTAATTAAAATATACACTAATTTTAATTGTGTTATTATGACACACAGAACTCCTCATTTATCCAAGTCCATTTACTTACAGGCGGTCCGGATTCACCAGGTGGACCTAGAGGTCCAGGCGGCCCCTGCAAACCTTGTGGTCCTGGAGGTCCATCGGCTCCGCTCTTTCCTTCCATACCACGATCTCCCTGAAAGTAATATTTTTTTTATATAAGTATTTATTAATTTTTGCTTGCATGAATGTATTATCTGATATCTTATGAAAAATAGTAGGCATTTTATATCTACAGAAAGAAATATAATTTAATTTTATCTATTAGAAGTTATCTTTACTTTCGAGATAATAATGGAGATAAAGTTAGAGGTTTAAGCGCAGAAAAGCTGTTCACACAGAATAAAGAAATAGCGTGGAGCTTAAACTGTTTTATACCAAAAAATAAATAAATTCTGCGCAAAATGTTTCTTTAAAGTTTGTTGTTAATCATTATTAGCAGTTTAAAATTAAAAGCCAAATAGTGTTAGAAAATCCTTTTTAAAACTAAGATAAGAGTTAGTTAAAATTTTACAAAAATAGATAAACATTTCTTCGATAAAAATTAATTTAGATTATGATATAAGTATAAATTGCAGGGGAAATGAAAAAAAGTTAAGACTACGAAAATTACATTCAAAGAAATGTAAAAGTTAATTCGAAAAAAAAAAAATTGCATTAATTCAACCAAAAAGAGTTTTACAATCGCATTTAAATAAAATTGAATAGAATGTACACACTAAAACGAAATGTAGTCGAGAGAATGTTCATCTAGATTAAAAGAAATGTGTATGCTTTCATGCATACACCTGTAAAACGTCAAGCAATTGTAAATTTTAAAGAGAGAAAAAAATTATTAAATATTTAAAGACGATTCTTTATAAAAAGTTTATTACTGTAATATATACATTAAAAACTAACTAGAGATTCAATGCCTAAAAATTTTCTAAAAACTTCAAAATACCTTTTTACAAATTTTATATACATCTCATTCAATTAATATAATATATTTAACAACAAAAATAAAATTGTTCTGAAAATATTCCATCTACTCACAGCCGATCCTCTTGCTCCAGGTGGTCCTGGTCTTCCTTGTATACCAGGAATACCTGGTAATCCACGGTCACCAGCAGGACCTGGTGGACCAGGAGGTCCGGTTAAACCCTAAATAAAAATAAAAAATTAAAAAGAGAATATTTATTAAAATAGAACTATAAGCAAAATAGAACTCGAAAGTGGATGCAACAAGTGTCGAATTCAAGCATAGAAGTCAATAAATAAACATAATAAAGAATGCAAAATAATACTTTTGTTACGGATTTCTTATCCTCCAGAGCTATAAAAAGGAAAGCAAAAAATTTGGGAATAATAGAAATAAGAATTTTTTTTCTAAACCAAACAGTATGATATTAAAATTAAAAATTGCATTTTTGCGAACAAAATTGAAATTTAAACAACAAAATTTTCATTATTAAAAGTAACAAATTCAAAACAAATATATTTAATTCAGTAAATATGTCGAAGAATATAATTTCTCAAATTAAACTCTCAAAACGCGTTCGTGACTCCGTACCTTTAATTTTTTTAGTCCATATTCATCATGAATCAGTTTTTCCATTAAATGTTTGATTATCAGAACTATTTTAGCAACGAATGAGGAATATTACATCATAAAAACTTTAAATGTAACAGCAGATTACATAAAAACATCAAAAGAGTAAAATGCTAAATTATAAAAAATAAAAAAATCAAACTGTGAAATATTTTATAATAAAAGAATTTTCAAACAGCAGATGCATATTATAAACGTTATAAAAAAAAACATGATCCTTAATCTTACAAATTAAATTTTCCATCAAAGTTTTATTGAACTTATTTACAGAATAAGTAAAATAAGTCTCAAAACATTTAGCGATTCATATTTTATAAAGCTTTCAATGAACTTACAGGGGATCCTTCTGTTCCAGCTTCTCCTTTAGGTCCATTAAAACCAGGAAGTCCAGGATTTCCAGATGGTCCAGGGGGACCCGGCTTTCCACTGTCACCAGGTGCGCCCTAAAAATATTTAAAAAATAAGGATATAAATGGATAGATCAGCTGAGTTTGAAATATTTTAAAATTAATATGCAGATTATTCCTAAAATGATACATAATAATACTCCATAATGATAAGCCATTCTAAATGAACTTATATCTGCTCGATGTTATTAATCTGTGTAATAAATCATTCTTATGTTTAATTATTTTCATAATATTCCGTAATTATTACGAGTATTTTACCAGAATAAAAGTGTGATATTAAAATGAAAAATAACTCTTTCTAGCATTCTTTTTTTTGGTTTTGTTCATTATTAAATTTAAATATTTAAAAAAAAAGGAAACAACTCAGTTTTCAAAAATAATTTTTGAAAAAGAAATATAGCATTTATTTGCAATTCTGTACGTTTTCTATCCTGTTTCAAGTATTAAATTTTAAATGTCGAGTTTTCAAATTTATTTTAAAACGTTCTAAATTTTTTTTTCAATGAAGTTAAATACAATATTTAAAAGAACAAAAAAATGTGTTGAAGCAACTTGATAACCAACCTTAGAGAATGCATTTGAAATAAAAATAATTCGAAAAAATAAAACAGTGTTTTGAAAATGGTACATTTTACATACTTTAGTTTTATTCTAAATCCAAAAATTGATATGCTGTAGAAAAACTAAAAAATGTGGATGACAGTTTCAAAAAAGGTGTGATATCTCATAAAAAAAAGAGATTAAACAAGGTTAAAAAATAAAATTTGGCTTAGAGATAATTTATGAATATTTATCTTAAAATATATATAATAAAAATGTTCCAAACATAAAATAAAAGTATTGATTCACAAGTAGAGTGAAAAAATCTGGAAGAGGAATTCATAGATCTAATCAACAAACAGCAAAGACAACAAAAACTGCTTAGAACGAAAAATAAACTTATCCATAGGAAATTTTAAGCAAATAACATTAAATGTACCTTAATTCCTGTTATTCCGGGTGGTCCAGATGGTCCAGGATTTCCAGGAGCTCCCTAAATAAAATAAGATGAGAAATGTATTTACAAAAAAAAAATCATTCAAAAGAATGAAAATTTAAAATAATGTTTACAGAGATTTTATTCAAATGAATATTGAATATAATGGCAACATTTTTACTTTCTTCTGTATAATTATTGTTTGATAAGAGGGGGGGGGGAGAAAAGAAAATATATGTATATAGACTCTTTTATATATATCCAAGAAAGGATTTAATAATAAAACAACATTTTTTTCTTTAAGAACCATAGATCTAGGCAATTCATTTTAGATTATTTCATCCAATTATATTTAATTGTTGTAAAAAGAGAGTAGTTAGTTAATAACATTCTAAATTTAAAAACCCTCATCTACAAATTTAATTTTTGGACTTACACAATAACGAGAAAAAATTACTATACTAAATAATATCTAATAGCAGGAAAAAATTAAACCAAAAATGTGATACGGAAAAAATAAATAACCAATTGAGACACACACACAAACGTACCTAAAATAAATTATTTTTAAAAGTATTTGTTTATATTTATAATGAAAATTAAGAGCACAAAAATTATACATTTAAGTTGTTAAAAGTCTAACTATTTTATTAGTATTTATTCCTATAATGAAGAAAAAGACTCTTTTTCAAAACCGACGAAATAGGATCAAAAGCATACAAATATGAATACATCATTAAAAGCGTTATATATATATATTGATACAAAAATATTCAGATCTAGTAAAATATAAAAATATATTTATGAAAGTAAATAAACACTTAATTATTAATAAAAGCTAGAAAACAAAGTTGCGTATGATATAAAAGCTTAAATTTTACATACTGGCTGACCAGGTTCTCCGGGACGGCCTGGTGGTCCAGGGAATCCAGCATCACCCTGTAAAAAAGAATATGTAATTTTTTATAAAGCACAGTATGCATTTTGACAAAACCTCTCAGCTGCATGCCGTACGTGAATGTATTTAACTGCGAATATAAAATGTTATGTCACAACTGAAACATTTTAACAGCTTTTGTTTTCTTTTAAAAATTAATTTAAGTTTTTGTAGAAGAAAAATCAACGATTTTTCATAATAAAATAAATAAAAATTACTAAAATAATTCAACAAAAAATTTTATGTTATTAGTTTACTGTAATGTTTTCATTTTTCTTTTTAATAAGAATAATATACATTTCTCCGTATAATGGAATGTTTCAATTTATATTTTGAAATGAGCAAAAATAGTATCATTAAAAATAAAAATAATTAATAAAAATAGTATATTAATTATTTTCGCCTATAAAAAAAGCATTTTAAAATTGAAATTGTGTCTTTTAAATGCACAGTAAAATTCATACATTCTCTAAAATTTTGATTCTCTAAAAATTTATCATACAGTTAGAAGATTATCGGTGGGGATGTAATGTATTTTAAGCCATGAAACTGAGTATTATCATTTATAGGCTTGACTGTGGATTACAAATAAGACTCACCTTTTTGCCCTCTTCACCCCTTGGTCCTTTTGGTCCACGTAAACCTTGCGATCCCTAAAAAAATTCGAAAAAAATATCACTGAATTAAATTATATTATTTAGTTTCTTTGCAGCATCCCTTATTAATTTAATTGTTTTAGGTTATCGTAAGAAAATTCATTATTATTTTTAAAAAATTAAGGTATAAGAGAAAATAAAATATAATATTTACCTGAGGTCCAGCTTCCCCTGGGGAACCAGGAGATCCTACATTTCCTTGATCACCCTTTAAAACAACAAAGAAGAGTTATATTTCGAATTCCATATATTTTAATATATTTTTTACAGCTAAAAAAATACAATCACTGAAATTATTAAGATACCTTAGGTCCGGGAAGTCCTCTTCCTCCTTTGTGTCCAGGAGCTCCAGTTAAGCCCTAAGATAAAAAAGATAATATTTTTATTCAGACAAAACCCAAATCATATTTTAAGAAAAAGACATTCTAGATCATTTTTATGTAATTCGTTATAAACATGGCATTATATTTGAAAAGAAAATGGTTTTTAGAGATTCAGTACTTACAACAGGTCCGGGGAATCCTTGCTGTCCGGGGGGACCAGGTGCCCCTCGGTCTCCCGGTGCTCCGGGAGAACCAGTTTGACCATCTGGACCAGGAGGACCGGTCTCTCCCTAAAACAATTAAGAAAAAAAAATTAACCAAAATAATATCTTTCAAATACTGTATAAGGTTATTGTAGTATGGAGATCGTAGTTTTAATTTGCTTCACGAAATGAAAAAAAAAAAAGTTCTTTCTCTAAGTACAAAAATGTAATTTTAAGCCACCTGGTAGCATTTTTAGAAAACACAATAATATTTTTTTAGTTTTAAGAAACAAAATTATTGCTTGATTTGTGTCATAACTGTTACAGGGCCTTTGTATTACAACCGTTGATAGGATTCCTCTTAAGATTGAAAATTGCTACATTTAAATGCTTGATTTCAGGTATAAGGTTTTTAAATTCAGGCAATTAATTTCTTTTTAAAGTACATGATTCTGAGAAGAAAACTTCAGGCAACCATCAAAGGAATGTTACTTCACCGATTGTTTACTAATGCCGCTCTTCAAGGCAATACGAGGGATATTGGTGTTAAGTCTAACACAGACGCACAGTACGACATCTAACACAGAACGATTTTAACGCACAGAATGACATCTGATTTGAAATCCCATTCTACAAACTTCTACTCATTGCCAAAGGGTGAGCCTTTACAGATTTAACATTGTGACGTGTGTGTGTGTTTAAGAAAATTAGTCGTAGCTTAAGTGTTAGGAATTTAAATATTTGGTTTATTTAAGTCACAGCTATTAATTATAGTATATACATTTAAATTGAAGTTATTCAAAACATTGGTTATTTCATTAGGGTTCTGAATATGATATTTGTAAGGGTGGAGGTCACAAGCGTTTTCTTAAGTGTTTTCCAACGTTTTTTCCTTTCTGTTCTCCCCGGTGGGATGGTGTCTTTTTGACACCTCGAATTGCATCCGGCTCGTGGGTGGAGGGGGGTTCTCATGATCAAAGTTTGCAGGGGCGAGGACAAAAGACAGAACCACGCAATATCTAGGGATGCACGTGTGCATAGGAACGCTGCTATCCTACCCACAAAAAGATGAAAATTTTTCAGCTGTGTGATGTGAAAACGTCACAACGTGCGTACGTATGGCTACACGGCGAATCTTTAATAGCAACAGGATTCGTCAAAAACAAGCCGGCCATGAGTTTGCGATCAAGACAACTCGGTCTTTCCCTCAGTTGCGAAATTTCCTTTAACCAACAAATTTAGCCAAATGTGTCTGTTTAGTATTGTAAAATAACAGATAATTATATTACGTATTCTACGAAGAGTGAATAAAATATAAATTAAATAATGTGAATAAATCTAAATTAATTTTAAATATTCTATGAATATTTTAAAATTTTATTATTAACATTTTTGTGTGTTTCCTAATTCATTTTTTTTTCAGAATTCTTTAATGAATTTTGTTCATTTCTATATATTTTGTTACTCTTTTATATTATTCAGTCTCCATTCATTATTGGGAAACTTTCATTTAGATACGATGTTCAAATACTTTTGCTTTAAAATATCATTCATTTTAAAAATTATTTAGGTTTTATTTCAAAGCGAAAAAAAACCAATATTTATCTTCATTCAATTCCTACTATTAGCTCGCACTGTCTATATATTTATTTATTTATATATTTGTATATTTATTTATTTATCTTGGTGGAATTTTCAATCGTTAATAAAATACATTTTAAAGCGCTGAATTGAGCTGAAATTTAATATACAGGATCATTTTGGATGACAATACAATAATTTAGTTATACTTAATAAAAATTAATTGATTAAAACTAATTATTTAAAGAATTACAAATACAGCCACGTTGGCGACTTGTGTCAAAATTTGAAAAGGTTTTTTTCTCACGTGTTAAAGCATTCAGTTGGACTGAAATTAAAAGGACAATACGATACTTTAATGATATTAAAAATAACTAATTACCATTTAATGATGTGATTCTGTCCTATGTATATACATATTTATATTAATTGTAACTATTTAATAAAAAGTAGCTAAAAAATAAAAATTTTCGTTGTTGATCTAAGTAGGAATTGACTTGAAAACTATTTTTTTATATTACTTGTTTTTTTACCAAAAGTTAATTACCTTTTCTCCAGATTCTCCAGGTGGTCCAGCCGGTCCAACAATACCTTGAAGACCTTGCTCACCAGGACGTCCTTGGGGACCTTCTGGTCCAGGTGGTCCGTGATCTCCTCGGTCTCCTTTCGCACCACGTGGACCTGGTTCACCCCTGGATCCTGGCAATCCCTAAGCAATACGAGAATAAAATTTGTTATGCTCGTATATTTTCATTTCAAAAGAGGAATAGCAAAAGTTAGATTTACTCCGTTTTTAATGAAATGAAATTTAATAACATATTTTAAATCAGAATTTTTCAATTAAAACAATTACGAAGCATTATGCAAGGTATTTTTCCAATGAATTATAGAAAAGACTGAACGAGTTCTCAAGAAAACTCATAAGTTATATCTTATGGTAAGAATTTATATGTACTTAAGAGCTAAATTATAATTAAGTATGAATGCAATGTTTTTCCTATGTGGTTTTTAACCAAATGATTTTTCATTCATGAAATGTACAAAGCTTATTCTTACCAGCAGACCACTGGGACCGGAATGACCTTTGGCACCTTTTTCTCCAGAAGGACCCTAAAAGGTAAATAGTTCAATTGCTCATAAACATTAAATTTATAACAGTATACATTCATTAACACATTTATTACCCCAAAGATTAAACATTTAAAGGAAATTGTTGAAACTTTGATAACAACAAAATTGTTGAAATAATTTGGATATAGAGATTAAATTACATCAGAATTCATAATAAAAATTAGAGCTTTACATTTAATAGTTGAAATTAAAAATATTTCTACTTACTCAAAATCTTTGAACATAAGTTTAAGCAAAATAAATATTGTTTCGAAATAAAATTAAATTTTTAAAACGATTATTTTTTAGAATTACATTTTAAAAAACGAATATTTTTTTTTTTTGAAATTTATAAAGAATTTGGGAAACTATTCGAAAGTAAATAGTACACATAAATTTTTTTGACTGTTTGGTATCAAAATTTAATGTACACTACCGAAAAAGAAATTATTTTTATAAATTTACATTTTACACTAAATAAAGTTCATTTGTTGCTTTTAACTCTTTATGGATTAAATCTATGATTTCTTCCTGTAAGTATTTAAATTTTAACTTATTTTTTATAATTATTTGTGGATAACTGCAACAATTCTATATTAAATTTATATTTAAGTTTTATATAAAACTAATTAAACATAATTCTCATTTAGTTTTTAATGTTTTTATTTTTCTTTTATTTCAGGTTTCAGTTTCAAAAAATCTTCCACTCAAAACCAAGATTTTGCATAGTAAAAGTAAGAAAATGTTATTTACTCTAGGACCGTCTTGTCCTGGAGGACCAGCCTCTCCTCTTGGACCCGGAGGTCCTTGCGAACCCTGCATTCCTCTTTCTCCCGGAAATCCGCGCTCTCCACGTTCTCCCGCTGCACCCGGAGGGCCAGCTGCACCAGGAAGACCAGGTTCACCATCTTTTCCAGGTTGTCCAGGATTACCAGCTATTCCAGGAAGACCCTGTGAAATTTTAACGCATGTAAATTAACCGAAAATCATTATGAGAAATTTAAAAATTCTTTTCATTAATTTTTAAAAATTGTGACGGGCTCACGCGCCTTTTCTTTAACATGTCCTCTGGGTTCTTTTGGAGCCAAGATTAATGGCAACTCTTTTCCAACCAAAACCCAAGAAGTGAAACGTGAAGATGAAATGCAAATGAGATAGCTTTTAAATAACAGAAATATTATTTAAAGAAGTTTCAGTAAGTCGTATGGCAATTTGGGGAATGTTATGTGAGAGATTGATACAAGCGTAACTTGACAGCCAGCAGAAGTTACTCGGAAGATTCAGCCATTAGGTCAAGGTACATACCATTGCACGCGCGCCCAGACGCCTCTTCATAGGATTGAAGCTACGATTGGATTAAGGTAGGATTGACTATTTGATATTAGGACTTGTAATATTATTAGAAGTGAGATTAGGCGGGTTAGATATTGATAGTGGTCCAAGTTACGCGATTCGGTATAACTATCATTGTGTGTTCGTTCATCGTAGATTCTCTCGTAAATATTATTATCTAATTTGATAGAGGTTTAAGTAATATTCTTAATAAAGTCATATTAAGAATACAAAAATGTCTGTTCCTTTTGTAAATACTATACCTCTAGCTCATGGGAATAATCAAAGAAACGGTCACCTTAGGGGGGTGGTTTCACAAAATTAATAGACAACTTTTGTCTCTTGATATTGCATGTAACAGATTATTTGCACTCACTTGGAAGCCTGTAGCACCCTGTGGTCCAGGAGGTCCTCTCTCACCGCTTTCTCCTGGAGGTCCAGCAGGACCAGGATTACCCGGTGTTCCTTCTTTTCCAGAGTCACCTCTAGGTCCTGGAGGACCAGGAGGTCCAGGTAAACCATCTTGACCAGCTTCGCCCTGAGAAAACATGTAACAGTTTATTAAAGCATTTACATAAAGGAATGAAATTAACACACCAGGAGAAAATAAAAATTTTTCTTTGAAAATGCAGGTTATCAAAATTAATTGAAACTGCTATTCTATATAATTTTTTTAAAATTACATATGGTTAGAAATACGCGTCAGTCGAAACACATCATTTTTGAAAAAAAAAATGTTTTATTAAACTTAAATGTTTCTTGATAAATATGAAAGATTATTTATGCTTAATCTTTCAATATTTTTTTTATTAAAATAGAGGCTTAAGAAACTTGTATATAATTGTTCTCGCCAGTTTTTCGAAAAGTATTGAAGAATTTTTTGAATGATTTAAGAAAAGTTTCTGATTTAGTTGTCCACAAAATTAAAAAAAAAATCACATGTAAAAAGCTTATTTCTAAAACCCTTCCGATATTATTCGTAAGACAGTTAGTTCATTTCACCTTTTAAATGGAGTTGAACAGAGAGTTGGAGAAAAATATTGTTTTTAATGAACGTTTCTGTTTTAATTTTCTCTGTATTTTTAATATTTATTTTGAGTTTCATAGCAAATAGCTTACGATAGCGTTACAATACATTGGGGGGGGGGGGAGGGTTGTTATTTTAATTCAATTCAGTTATTTTTTTTGTTAAGAAATTAAATAATATAATGTTTTTCTTTGCATATTTCTGTTATTGAGTTCATTTGTACTTAATATATATGCATATAGATTATATTTTTATACTACACCATATTTAAAAATTCGTGTAACTTTAATTGTTTAGCGT
This sequence comes from Trichonephila inaurata madagascariensis, assembly GCA_019973955.1. Classification (NCBI taxonomy): domain Eukaryota; kingdom Metazoa; phylum Arthropoda; class Arachnida; order Araneae; family Nephilidae; genus Trichonephila; species Trichonephila inaurata. The sequence continues at coordinate 65,968 of BMAV01008205.1, read as the reverse complement.
GGTCAAAAACTAGTGGCTATAAAAGAATAAATCAGTTCCGTTTTAAAATAACTTCGTTATGAAAAATATTCACATTATATATTTTAAAAATATATATATGAATCTACCTGATCTCCCTTTGTTCCTGGCAAGCCTACCAATCCCGGAAGCCCTTGAATTCCCTGAAAGATTTTATATAAATAAGAGAGAAAAAAACAGTTCAATACATAAGTACAATGTTCAAATAAAGCCTATTGAGAAAAAGAAAAAGCGTACCTGAGGTCCTGGTTCACCTGGCTTTCCATCTGCACCAGGTTGTCCCTAAAATCAAAATTCAAAGAAAAGTTTACATTTATTTTTATTTCAATTACTCAAATTATCCCCCCTTTTATACTGTTTATTATATCCTATAAAATGTCACAAAGTTTGAAATATTTTCATGTCTTTGTTGTAAGATGCTATAAGAGGATTTCAAGTCATTTCGAAACAATTATCGATGAATTAATTTTTAAATGTTTTGAACTGTGTTCATTCTTTGTGCATGATTTCTGTAGTATCTTGTGAGTCTTTTTGGTTTTATTTACATTTAAAATCAGTTGCAGAACGTTTCAGTTATTTTCATATGAAGCAATTTATTTCGTAGGGAAAAAATATTATTTAAATTGTTAGACCTTTTATTCACAATACACAATGATTTAAAACGCACATTTTTATTGGAAGAATTCTTTTTTAAAAAAAAAAATTTTTTTTAACGCTCACTCGACTTTTTTTTTTTT
>BMAV01008205.1:46295-65113 GCA_019973955.1 Trichonephila inaurata madagascariensis | reverse complement strand
TCTATATGTTTTTTTATTTTTTCAAATTATTGCATAAGATAATTTTAAACTGAAAAGTATGATGAAGAGTATTAAAATCTTTTGAAATTTACATTTGCTTTTTTTTTTTTCAAAATTCTTGCTCCTCATATTAATAATTCGCACCAGTTTTAATATATATCATGCATGTTTTACTATTCATTGCTGTTTTTTTTATTCAAGATTCAGCAAGAATTTTCTTTAACCAAAAACCATCTTAATTCAAGAATTGTATGACAAAGTTTTAAAGAATTCTCAATTAGCTATTAATTAGGATGAAATAGAATGTAAGATTTTTTTTTTCAATTCCTAATATTACTTCCCTCTCTCCTTATATTTATATATATATATATATGTGTGTGTGTGTCTTGTTCAAATTTTCAATCGTAAATAAAATATTTTTTATTCATCCATTTAAATTCAAATACATTTTTTTAACTTGTAGCAGATGACACTTGATGTTAAAACAGTTTTTCAAATATTAATTCATTAATTAAATTAAATTGATTAATTTTAGTTTTTTTGAGGTAAAAAAAAATTAAATTTGTTCCGAATGAAGGCAATAGATGGCGACAGTATACATTGATCTACCAACTACCAGGTATGAAAAGGTCAATTTGTTTTTCCAAGTAGGAATTGCTTTTAAAAAAAAGTTTTATATTACTTGTTAAAACTTAGACTTGCATTTTAACCATTTAATTTGCAAGAGACATCTTATATTTATCAACACACATATTTAAATCTACAGTTATTTATCTATATATTTGATTGTTGAACACAGAAATATGAAATTTTAAAAATCTAGAGGCTATTTTCTTTTTCTTTTTAACAAAAGTATAATAATTATTAGTATATCTTAATCTTACTCTTTCTCCAGCAATTCCATCTTTTCCAGGTAACCCAGGTCTACCGGCTAATCCCTGAAAAAAAGATTAAGACATTACGCATAAATAGAAAACGAAAAAGGATTTAAAGATTTGAATTAAACTATTAAAACAAAGAAATCTAAATTAAACATCAATCAGCAAATCTGTAATAATTTAGGGGATTTTATGACTAACTATTCATTGAATATGAATTTTAATTAATTATCTTACCCGAAGTCCTTGCAATCCTGGAGGACCTGGTCTTCCAGATTCACCCTAAAGTTAAACAAACAAAAAATTATATGTAATTTTGATTCAGATACACACACACACACAAATACTGTACGAATGTATAAAAAAATAGTGCAAATTTGTTAAAAATATATTGCTAGCATTAGTTTACCTGAGATCCTTTGGGTCCTTGAGGTCCTTGCGGACCCTTGTCACCTTGAGCTCCCTTCATTCCAGCAGGTCCATCCGGTCCTGGAAGTCCTCGATCTCCAGGCAAGCCCTTGAAAAATTGTTGAATTAAATTATCGAAAAATATTAGGATTATAGTAGTTGTAAAATTACTTTAAAGTTAATAACATACAAATGCGAATTCTGTTTCTTAAATGTATTTAAATCTAAGTAATACGCTACAAACAGATTTTACTTTTTCGCTGACTGCATTGATTTAAGAGTTTTAGTTCAAGATAGTGTCTTAATCATAAATTCCCAAATTTTCTGCGTGCACCACTCACTTTGTGTATCACCGCATAATTTTACCATCTGTTATCATAACAGTTGTATATTAAATATTTTAAAAATAAATACTAAGTGACAGAGGTTTTATAGTTGGCTTCATGAAGTTTTTTTTTAGTGCTTGTAAACATGGCATATCTTTCTCTTCTTTTTTTTTGTCAGCATGCGTTTTAAGTAAACGCTTTCACAATTGATAAAATCTCGTTTCTTCATTTGAAAATTTACTTTGGCACATGAAGCCCAAAGAAATAATTAGTAGGAAGACAATTAAAGTCCTATTTCAGATATTCACTCTACTGTACTTGTCGTAATGTTCTCAAACAAAAAGATTTACTTTAAAAGTAATTCCTTACGACCTTTTGTATACTTTCGACTGAAAACCCTCGATAAAACTCATAAATCATATAATGAGTCATTCCTAAGCCAATACTTCTTATAGATTTGAGATCCACTACGATTTTTTAGCAATATCAATGTACTTTTGATACAGGAAAGTCGCTACCAGCACTTATCAGCATGTACTAAGTTGCCTTTAACAACTGTCTAACTATTGTACCTTCCAATTGTCTCTTGCCCCGTTCAAAACCAGACTATTATTCCTGTTGTCTAACCTCATTTAAAAATTCAAATAAAATTATTACTGTAGTAAAATACTCCAGAATTTAAAGGTTATAATCATTCCAAATTCCATAAGTTCCAAATTAAGACCGGTGTGATCACGGGCCTTAGAACGGCAAAACACGATCTCGTATATGATACCATGTTCCCTGAAGTGATCACATATATGTGATCATGGTCCTGAATGGGTTAATCCGCTATCATCCTCCCCCTTCCCCGTGAAAGTCCTATCACTTTGGAAACCTATGACCTAAACTACGTCCTTTAAAGTACAAGTAAAATGAAACTAAATTTTATCTTACCCTTTCTCCAGGAGGACCATTAGGTCCAGGTGGACCATTAGAACCAGGTTTACCCTGAAAAAAAAATTATGTATTATTACAGAAATTGCACAATTCTGAAAAGTAATTTTAAGCATTTTTATACAAAGATTAAAGTGTGAATTCAAAACAAGTGCAAAAAAATTTAATTAATTGGAATCGAACGGCTTTTTATTAAAAGAAGAAAAAAGAAATACCTATCGAAAGTATTTTGTGCTATTTATTTGATTGTAATACTAAAAAGAAATCAATTTAAAATGTAAGTGATTAATAATCGTAATATGTTATTACAATTTTCTTCCTATGTATAATTTCAATTTATATATATAACTTAAATTTAACTTTTATAAGAACTAATTTTATTACTTCAATTATAATCACATAGATTCTAAAATTGTTGACAGATAAACTATCAGCATACGTAACTGTAGCTCAATTAATTTCAAAAATTTGAATTTTCTAAGAGAAAAATAATTTCAGGAAATCAGTACTATATCAAAAAGAACGCAAAAACATAATCGAAAGGAAAAAAAGTCGAATGCGTGTGATTTATTTGTTTATATAAGCACAATCATCATTGATTATAGAAATTATTAAACATAAACTAGAAGAACTTGTCATTTTTTAAATCATATTAATACAGATTATTGAAGGAAAAGAAGTCTTTATATTAGATAAAGTTATTTACTCAATACTGTAACAAGATTTTGTGATTAGTGATTATAAATAAGGTAACGGTTATACATGTACGTGGAACCTTAGAGAAAGCTCTATTATCCACTCATCATAATAAATTGAACAGAGAAGAATTTGTTGAAGTTACATATAAAAATAAAAAGCAGTCCACATTAAATGCAGCGCAACAGCACTGGTGGAGGGGTAGGTGGGAAACCACTCTCCCAGTTGATTTAGTTTCTGTTTCGCTTTCATAGGAAAACGAAGAGAAAATGACGTCACATCTCCATGACAGCAAAGCCCGTCTTTCAACCGTCTGCTGCATCTCGACGGAACGAGGAGAGAGGGGATATATTTCTTTAATAAAGGATTAAGAGAATAATATTTTTAAGTCCGTTACACGATACCTATAAGATAATTGCGTGTGATTATTGAAAGGAAGTTTTAAATAACCACTTGGAAGAAAAAGTAAGAAAAGGTAGATGAGTTTGAAATAAAATCATGGATTATAAATAATTGCATTTATATGCAACTAATATTATACAAATATATATAATGGCAGTAAAATTAAGCTGTGTTTCTTCCAATTTGATTTATTTTTTAGTTACGTCGATGAATGGGCCGTATAGACCATTTCCCTACGAGCAGCCCAATATAAACCGGCCTTTGCAGTAAAGTTGTCAGAAGAAAAGTTAAAACTTGCGTTGGCCAGGGAAGCACAAACTGTCAGGTGAACAAAATTCATAACCTCTCCACAAAGACACAGAGGGCATTCTGGAGTATCATTCCCACCAATTCGGTGTAGGAGCTGTTGAAGAAAGTCATGACCAGTCAAAGTTCTGAAAACAGCAGAGATAACCTGTCTAGAAAGACCCATTTGGACTGGACTATGGAGCAAGGTCTAAAAGATCTTTCCTCAAGCGTCTTTCTCTTGAATTCCAATTTGATTTATGGTAAAGAGGATATTGTAGCGACAAAAATATATTCACATTATAACAGTTTGCATGTAGGGCATTAGCTGAAGTAATTTCCTCAATAGATGGTAATACTTTTCATGAATTGTCAACAAATAATTTTTTCATGTGTAATTAAATATTATTTAAGAAATATTTGAAAATAAATTCCACTTGACGATGCCTGTACACAAATTGAAAATTATAGAAAAAGGTTTTATTTGTATACAAGCAATTGCAAAATTAAAAGCGATTATTTAAATTAAAATTACAAAATACTCTCATTCGAAATAAAATTATTTATTCGTATTACTTAAACAGATAATTAAAACAAAAGTAAAAGCAATGCGTACAAAATGACTTGCAATTATTTGAAAAAAAAAGATAAAGATTATACAAAGAAAAAGTAAATAGGGCCTCACTCTTTTTCCAGGTTGTCCTGGTGTTCCAGGAAGACCTCTAGGACCAGGACCACCTTGTTCGCCCTTTCTTCCAGTTTCTCCTTTTATGCCCGTTTCTCCAGGAATTCCCTAGGTAATATTATAGAGATGAGTGAAAAAAAAAGTATATTTAAAGCAAAAAAAAGAAAAAGAAAAGAAAAAATTATGGCAAGATGCCTGTAGGTTTGAAAGAGTTTTTTTTTTAATTACTAAAATTATAATTCATTTATTAAAAAATTCTTTTTAAATTATTAATAATTTATTAAACATATTCTTAGTTTATCGTTATTTACATTTTTAAATAAATTAGCATGCCTTCTTTTTAAAAAAAAAACATGGTATTCTTACTTTTTCAGAAAATACATTCTAAACATGATGCATGTTTAATTACCAATTATAATAAGCATGTTTAAATCGTTAAATAAGAGATAAAGTCCTAGTTTAGTCGCTGCTTTTGGCGACAGAAAGAAAAAAAATATCACCAATTTGTCTTTTTTTCAATTCCTAATATTAGTTCCCATTCTTCCTATATATATTTATATATATATATCTTGTTCAAATTTTCAATCCTTCATAAAATACTTTTTATTCATCCATTCAAGTTCAAATTGATTTTTCAAACTTGTAGTGGATGATACTTGATGTTCATACAGTTTTTTTTAAATATTATTTCATTAATTAAACTTTAATTAACTAATTAAATTTCAGAGAAATATTTCAGTCGATATTATTCCTCTGGATGGCAACTCCATTAGATAAAACAGTTTTTGTTAAATTTGTGATGAAGATTTAACTTAACCTGAATAATCATATATGCTAGTTAGACGTCAGCCTTTCTTTTACACTGGTTTTAAGATAAATTCTTATCTGATCTATTAACTGATAACTCTATTAACTCTTCTCTGATAACTGATCTATTCTTTTCAACTTTTATTAAAATATGTAATTACAAATTTAATATGGTTATAAAAAGTTTTTAAGATTAATTTCAAAAGTGTTTTGCCACTTAATATTGTTATTCTGCCATATGTATATACATATTTATATTAATTGCAATTATTTAATAAAATGTATCTAAAATAAAAATTTTCTTTGTTTTGACCAAAGTAGGAATTGACTTAAAAGTTTTTATTTTTATATTACTTGTTTATTGGACATTTATTCCATTTTAAGGACAATAATACGCCAAGTTGGCTGTAATTAAGTGTGTGGACTGGAAACTGAATCTAACCAACAGAACTATGCTGAGAAAATTAATTTTTATCACACTCATATACTTACAGGAGATCCTTTGGGTCCTGATAAACCTGGACTACCAGACAGACCGGGAGGGCCGCGTGCTCCTGGAAATCCAGGCGCTCCTGCTAAACCTGTTTCTCCCTATCACAAATAAAATATATTTGTTAACATGTTTCATTTAACCGTTGATGAACTATACAATTACTAAATATAACCAATTAAAAACTGTAGTTGATAATTTGAAGTTTAATTAGAGTAATATATGATTAAAGCGTGTTTTTGAAATCCATAGCATTATAATTTTAAAAAATGAGAAAAATTAACATTACATTAATATTTACTGAAAAATACTTAAAAGTGCTATTTTTTTGCATTTTATAAAAAATATAAATAGTAGTATGTACTATTGCATTTGTAATTATACTGAATGCTATCACACAATTGGATGTGTGAGGAAAATATAATTATTATTTTTTCGTTCTGAAATTCGCACAAATCTAGAAAATTGATGCCAATATATCGAACCAACTTTTGTACTATTTTGACGATTTCGATATTCTTGAATCTTACTTTTTTGCTTTACATTAACAAGGACTTCTTTAATATTTCTTACCATAATATATTTTAAATCTTCTTCATAGAGTAAACTATTACTACAAAGAACAAATATATTTACTAAGTACTTCGAAATTCAAATTTAATCTGATATATGTTTTCGACTGTAAAATCCTCTACTTACAGGTGAACCTTTTTCTCCTGGCGCTCCATCTTTACCGGATGGTCCCTAAAATAAGAAATGATTGAATAAATATACATAAATTTCATTTAATTTATCAAGTTCTTGACAAATATCACAGCAAAAAATATGTATACGTTCATAATAAAGAATTAAACACACATAATAACATAACACAAAAAATAAGATCGAAATTTACAGGTGCGCGTCATGGTATGAAAATAAGAGCTTCAAAAATAAAAATATGAGCTTAGAAAAATATTAGACTTCTATGTATATCGAAATACTGTTTATTTGAAAGAAATGAGAGACATTCCTTATGAACTTAACGGATTGTAGTTCTAGAAGTATACTATTCTTTTCAAAAGTCTGGGATAATATCACGAAAAAATGACTTCAAAACATAAGATCGTTGCACACGTACATTTCAGGTTCCTTCGTAAAATGGGGGTATGCGCTATACAGCGAACATACCTAAAATTGAAAAGTGCAGCTTGAAATTATAGGTGCACGTTATACGCTGAATTTTATGATAAACATTTTTCCAAGGAGAAACTAAATACGAAAATCTTTATATAATATGAATTCGTACACAGAAAAAATCTCTATCACGAATAAATATAGATATTTGTAGTTTTATAGCTCAAAATTTTTAATATGCTTTAAATTTCAATGCTATAATATTTCTTGTCTATAAAACTGTATAAAAGCTATATTAAAATATTTTATACTTAATATTATATATTCACTTAGAATGTAAGCATATTATTGACGCAGAAGCTATTTTGGAGTAAGATTTAATTGTTGTACAGATTCTTATTTATATTGATACGAAAGTTATATATATTTTTATTTATGTAACATTAAAATAAGTAAAACATAATAAGACACAAAATCATTCTATAAAGGATGAATCAAAAAATATTTGGATTATTATCCTCGAAATATCAGTTTAAAGATGAAAACTATTTCTATTTTAGCACATTATATGGCGGTAATTTAACTCAAAACACATTGATTCGGTATCAGTTCGTAACTAATCTCGTATTTTCTTTTACGTAAAACTGAAACATAAGTTATTTAATTAAGCAGCCTTAGAGTAATAGCTCTGTTTTATTTTGTACAAATCTAATTCTAAATTATTTTATTACAATGTTATCTTCATAACTATTATTCCTATTTTAATTATTTCTAGATGAATTAATTTATACACGCCAAATAAGTAAGCATTTTGAAATTCATTACCATCGGTCCTGGTTCTCCCGGGATTCCCGGTTTTCCGGGTTCTCCTCGATGTCCCTGCAAACCTTGACTTCCCTTAGGACCAAATGGACCGGCATCTCCCTGTAAAAGTAGTGGCAATATTCAACTGGTGCATTTTTCATCATTTAAAACAATTCGTTCAATTTACAAAGTTCATTAATAGACTTAGCAGTGCTTAGTAATATCTATTTTCACTTCTTTGTGTCTTTAACAGTAATGTAATGATTTACCTTTGCACCTGGTGATCCTGGAAATCCTGGAGCTCCTGGTCGACCAATTGGACCCTAAAAGTAAACATAATATTATTACTCATTTGCAAACATGTACATGAAAATGTCAAAGCATTATTAACTGCGAGTAACACAGTGTGTTTCCTATTAGACAATCACATTACATAATGCATTTAAAATTAACTAATACTTATGAACGTTAGAATGAACATTAATTATTCTTAATGGACGTTAGAAAGAATGGTAATTAATTCATATGAACGTTATAATGAACATTAATTAATTCATTCGGACGTTAAAATGAATATTAATATGAACGTTAAAATTAAATTATCTTAAGTACAGCAGTTTCGAAAGTATTGTTAAATGTGTTTAGAGCTGAAATGTTTTATTAAACAATAAATGGAGATATATGGCCTTTTCTGAGAGATCTTATATCAAATTAGAAAGTTGAAAATTTTAACATAATTTGACGCAGTTGAAATGAAGGAATAAAAATGCTGTAGTCTGAAATAAATCTCAAACTAAAATGATATTTTAAAAAATATAGGTTTTTTTTTGTGTATGGATTGTGTTATAGTGTACAATAAATTATTTCGGAATTGAAATTAATTTTCAAAATAACTTGTCATGAAATATTTTCTGAATTTGCTTTAATAAATTCTATAAGGAAAGGTATCTCAAATAAAAATGCTATTTTTTTATTATAATCAGAGTTGTATTAACGTCGCTCTATAAAACAACTATTGTCCTCGTAACCTTTGAACCTCGGCCAAGTGTCAAGGATGACATTTCCGAGTTAGCATCACTCTGACCAAACTACCAAATCAATGAGAGGGCATTGAACTTCGACAAATTTAATATGCATCGGCCTACTCTACACGGCGTTCACCAGGACTCGAACAAACGACACTCCAGCCACGGGTTTGAGACCGTAACCATTAAGCTACCACGGTAACTTTAATTAAAATAACTTACATACCTTTCATTCTGATGAATTATACATGAAAAGCCGTATTACATTCATTATTGATTTATCCTTAATATTTTGTTCATTTTGTGCATTGATGTATCACGTCAATATAATCCACAGTAACATCAAAATTAGAAAAAATATTACATTAAAGTAGTATATAAAAATTGTAATATTATATATGCTCTTTTTAAATTATCCAACTATGTTCGTAACCCCGATTTTGCAAAAGCGTGTAAATGGATAATATTTATGATATTTAGTGTCACTTAGATTAGAAAATGTATATAAAATTGTTTTAAGAATAGTATTACAATCAAAAAATATTTAAATAAAATATTTTGACCAAAAATGAACATAGAATGACCCATTTTCAAAATATTTTCTTTTGGGAAAAATGCTTCTATTATAATATTTTGCCTGTCTATAGCTCAGACCTTTGTACAGACGCTCAACTAGAATTTTTGAAATATATAACTTAGAAGTAGGTTTATCCCTGTTTTACGACAACAGAGGGGAGGAATTTTAAGAAAAAAACGCCGATCATTATTTCAATGGGTTGTAACTCTGAAAATAATGTTAATTTTTCAAAACTCATAGTTGAGTCTCTGTACAGTGGTCTGAGCTATATACAGACAAAATATTATTACAATAGAAGCATTTTTCACAAACGGAGAACATTTGGAAAAAAGGTTATTCTAAGTTAATTTTTTGCCAAAACATTGTATTTAAAAAATTTTTTTTTTCAAAATGTCCTTAAAACAATTTTATACATGTATTCTAATCCAAGTGACACTAAATATCATGAAAATTATCCATTTATGCGCTTTTTTAAAATCACGGTTCCGAACGTAGTCGGATACCTTAAAAATTGTTAAAAATAATTTTTTCCAATATTTCAGATTAAATTAGTCCTGGGATACATTTTAATAAGGAGAATTATGTAGAGACACACCAATTATTTTTATATTATAAAATCTTTTAAATAATATCCTTCTATTGTTTGCCTTACATTAAGCAAATAAAAGCAAAAGTTTTACTCACGGGTGGACCTGGAGGTCCTGGTAAGCCATCAATTCCTCTAATACCCTAAAAATAAATTGAAATGAATAATTATTTAGAGAGAAGAGTGTTGAAAACACAGAATCAATGGATCTACTTAAAAAGCAGACTTACGGGTGGACCAGGGGGACCTTCACGTCCTCTTTCCCCGCGGGCTCCAGGAGGTCCCTGAAAAATAATTAATTTTGTAAAGTTATACATTAAAATATAATAAAATATAATAAAAATATACAGTTAAAACGCAATTTGTGACCAATTAGATCATTATTTTCTTCTTTTTGGGAATAATTCAAAACTTTAAAAATAATTTGTACTTACTAATGGTCCAGCAGCCCCCATTTTTCCAGCTGCTCCTTGCATTCCCTGTGGGTAAAATAAAGATATTATATAGAATTCAATATCATGCTATTACATTTTAATTACAACAGATTAAATCATTCAGTTGAAAATATCATACGTTATACATGAATTTCTGACATTTAAGTGACATGATTGGATAACATGAGTAAATGAGTGAGTGAAAGTTACATATATTAACCCAGTGCTTTTCAAACTTTCGACATTCGCGACGCAGTTTTTAATCATAACTTTCATCGCGTCCCCCTCTATACAATAATAATGTATTGAATTCAGTCAAGTACTTTGACGTATATATAAAGAGCTACTTAAACCGTACAAATTATTAAGATAAGTATTAAATTATGTATATAATTTTGTATATGATAAGCCCGTGGGGTCATTGGTAATTATTTTAAACTTGTTCTTAACTTAGTATTGATAATTTAATTATCAAATACATTGAGCAATACTGATACATTTATAAATATATTATATCTTTGTAATTGTGTATTTTATTTTTTTATTTTGTCAGAATGTATTTCGTCTTGCTTCCTTTCAGTAAATTAACAATTTTTTTAAACTAATCTTTTATTTTCAATATGCTCGCGCCCCCACATAGGGTTATCACCCCCCCCCTAAGAGGGAGCGCCCTACAGGTTGAGAAACGTTGTATTAATCCATTTAAGACTCGCATTAAACTCTAAATTTTTTAAACGTTTTTCTAGTTATTATTCGATTAAATTAAAATCTTAATTTTATTTTTTAATTGTTGATTTTAAATTATTTTTATTTTCAATTGGCAAAATCTGCACTTTTTTTTAAAGAAAAACTGATTTTTTTAATTTACTTTTATTGTGTGTTATTTGTGTTTAAATGAGTCTCAAAATTCAATTGGGAGTAATTCTGAAAGCGCAAACTTGGGACGGTCCTTAACAGGTTAGCGTCGCATTACAAAACAACACGAAGGCTACTCGCGACGGACCTCGTAATTTTGAGCCTCAGTCAAATGACGACGACAACCAAACTAGCATCCCCTCTCCATTTTACCATATCATGCCAACGAGAGGTCTTTGAGCTAGACAGTTTTAACCCTTTCGTGGGCAGTGGCTAGCCACATAACAAAAAAATTTTCTCCAAGCAGGTGATGGATATTTACTCTATCCACATGAGTTAAATGAGTTATATAGCGCTGATAAATTGTCGGAAAAATCTTTTTAGTCCACTCAGCTTTAGGAGAGGCCCAGCACCTAAATAATAGTTATTAATTAGTGATTAATGGTTCTTTCCCAAGCTAAATGCTTCCAGTGGGACAACGACATAGGCAAATTAATATATTTAACATGTAAAGATTCAAAAACTTATTTCATTTTATAAATTAAATTAGCTGTTACCGCTAGGTATTTCACGACGTTATCAGACTATACATTCTTTTTTTAACACCTTTTTTTTTTTAGCTTCACCTGTATGTAATGGAATCTTTGAACTCTATTTTTACCCATTTTAAAAGATCAGATTAGTTCAAAATTTTACACACTTGTCAAGGACTTATGTCAATACAATAATTTCATAATTTTGTTTCATTGACCTGGTCAGGATCATCAGGGTTAGTGAGTTCCTATTTCCAGATTTGGCGTCTAACTCCAGATTTGGCGACTAAAATATTAAGTTACAACTCTAAAGCGAAAATGCTCATGGTTAATACAAATGCAACAAACAAACAAGAAATATTCTTTATGTGAAATTTTTTGCTTTTTATTTCAATTAACTATAAAAGTGTGCTTTTTAGTTTTTTTAAAACTATAATTTATTCAGTGTATCGGTACCTAAGTTCTAGGCACTAAGCTTTCAATTGTACTGAAAAATATTCTTACAGCCCTTAACCCTTTCCCGGGCAGTGGCTAATAGGCCTATCCACATGACAAAAATTTTTTCTCCAAGCGGGTGTTGGATATTTAGTCTATCCACATGCTTTGATTGAAGCTAAAACGCATAAAAATCAATACAGATGGCAGCACGATACCTTTTTCTGCATTTCATGTCCTCTAATGGGTAGTTAGAAACAGTTTTTCTCGGTGTAAATCTACAAATTGTATTTTGGTTATTATAAATAAAATTTCTGATCTGTGAAAAAAATTTCGAGATGTCTTAAATATACTTTTTTCTCATCTGAATGAATTAAGAAAATATGTGATTTTTTTTTTAAAAAAAAAGGTTTTATTTATGCTTTAGAAAGCTTTTATATGTGGATAGAGGTTCTATCCACTGCCCAAATAGAACAGAAAAATGACCTTGAAATTTTCGCTCTTCCTCCACTCGAGAGAGCACTTAGAATCTCATGAGAATGTCGGGGTGGGAAATAAAAACAAACTTTGTTTACAACATGTGGAACGAGATTCTTGGGTTCGAAAATATTTCATTATAGCTTTTCTGTGCGTGCCACTGTGCCTTCAAGCAAATGGTCCTACTTACTTCGGAAAGTTTCACAGTAAATCGCTCATCAAATTTGTGATACAACTAATTTAAACCATCAAAAATATAACTTTATTTCTAACTTTTTATTCTAAAAAATTAAATAAAATATAAAATGTGGATATGTACCAATTTCAATGTACATTTCAGTAAGTATTCTATATTGTACCATTATTTTATTATTATTTTATTACACTTTACTTTGTATTTAATTGTCATTGAAATAGTTATTAGCATAAATGCTAATTTTTCATAAAAAGAGAGAGTTTACTGTTATATGATTCATTACTTCTGTTCCTGAAATGAATGTCTTAAGCGCGCAGTGGCTATAACGTCTAGCCACCACCCAGGAACAAAACCCCTGATCAAATATTTTTTGTGACTAAATAATGTTTATAGGGGATGAGAACGTTACATTTATCAATTACCTTATCACAGAAAAGTGTATTTTAGCTTTGTGCCCCCGGAAGGGTTAACGTGCATCACACCCTCTATTCAAGGCGAGTCTTCAGTAGCACTAGGTCTCGAACTCAAGAGTTCGGCTACGAGTTCGAGGCCACAACCACTAGGATACCGCGGCAACATCACTGCTAGGAAACAGTTTGCAAGTCTTAATCTCATAATTCTAACATCACTGCTACTTCTATCCATTATCTGGGATCAAGAATTTTAGATAACAAACATCATCTCTAAAGTAATAAATTAATTTCGAGTCATTGTGTGTGATTCTTGAAACAATATGGATTTTATATCCTTTAGATTTCAAAATTTCTTGAAAATTTATTATAAGACAAATATTTTAATATATACTGTATTTATTCGAATCCAAGTCACCATCGATTCTAAGCCGCACCCCAAACTCTCAACAAATGTTTGTAAAAAAGGAAAAGTAGTGTAAAATGTTTTATTGACATCCAATTTTATGAAATTAAAATAAATTTAAAAAGAGAACTAATAAAAAGTGAATTGTTAGTTATTTTATCAGCATGATAAACTTTTAAATACATACATAAACCTGTAATTGCTCTAATTGTCCTATTTAACGATTTTTTTTCTTCGATTCTAAGTCGCACCCGATTTTTAGTAGCATTAACACTAAAAAAAAAAGTACGGCTTAGATTCGAATAAATGCGGTATTAGGAATAATGTTTCATACTTGCTTCTGCTTACCAAAATATGTACATTTTTTGAAAATAATATAAACGACAGAAATTAATTGTTAGAATTTTCTTGCGTGCGTATTTTGCGCATAAAAATTTAATTAAATAATCATAACTAATGCTTAAAATATATGTTTTTTTTTTTAAATTATATTCATAGAAACAATTATGCACCTTTTCTCCTTGAGGTCCTTGTTCTCCTTTTGATCCATCTAAACCAGGAAAACCCTAGAAATAATTTTAAAATATAATTATATGAGCAGAAGGAAAACAATCATTTGGATAAAAAACATTGTTAAGATTCTGCTTGTTAAAAAACAGTATTATTCAAAAAGTCAATTTTTGTTGAAAAGAATATTTATTGACGGAGTATTTATTATTAAGAATTAGAGAATTTTTGAAAATAAATCTCTGATCAAAGAAACTTAAATAATCAATATTTTAATGATTTTAATGAAATCTTTTTAAGAATTAAAATCTATGTATTAAACTTACCCTATGTCCTTTAATACCAGGTAAACCAGGCATGCCGGGAAGACCACGGGGCCCCTATAATAAAGAAATAAATCATTGTAAACTATTTTTTATATTTTGAGATGCAAGTGTATGATTTTTAATGTGACATTGTTTTGAAACCTATTCTTCCATTATGGGATCATGTGAAAGATTTATTATGCTATATCTATCAGATAATTCAATATCACACTAATCAATAAATTTGTGTACCTAGAACGTTGGATTATTCATATTATGCAGCGCTAGAGTGAATTTTGACTTTTTTTTTTATTAAGAATCAATTTTTGTGAATTGTTATTGCATTATCTGTAACAATTAATAAACTTCAATATTGTGTTTGGAAGAATATCTCAAAGGGAAGAAAATGAATGTGTTATTTTTAAAGAAAGAAGGGAAAAAATATATTTGAGGATGTTAGAAGTATTACCAACGAAAACGTCGACAAAAATGTACCTTTCGTTTCTTTTCTAAATTACTATTTAATTCTGCTTTTTTCAATTCCTACTATTAGTTTTCACTCTCCTTATATATATTTATATATATGCCTTGCTCAAATTTTCAGTCGTTAATAAAATACTTTTTATTCATCTACTCAAGTTCAAATACATTTTTTTAAATTTGTAGTGGATAACACACTTGATGTTCATACAGTTTTTTCAAGTATTAATTCATTAAGTTTAAGAGATATATTTCAGTAATATCGACTAAAATATATCTCTTGCAACATTCTTCTAGATGGCAGCAGCATTGGATAAAACAGCTTTTGTTAAATGTGTGATGAAGATTTAACTTAACCTGAATAATCATATGCTATCTAGAAGTCAGCATTCCTTTCACACTGGTATTAAGATAAATTTTACCTATTATATTCAACGTTCATTGAAAACTGTAATTACAAATTTAATGTGTGGTTAAAAAGTTCTTAATGTTAATTTAAAAGGTGCTTTACCACTTAACATTGTGTTTTTGTCATTTGTATAAACATATTTATATTAATTGTAATTATTTAATAAAAAGTAACTAAAATAAATTTTGTTTTGTTGACCTAAGTAGGAACTGACTTTAAAAAAAAACATTTTTTTATATTACTTGTTATTTAATATTCGCGAAAAATGACAATTTTTAACTATGAATCCTAATTTTGTTACTATTGTTTTTACTGTAAATAGCAATGCCATTCTTACCCATAATACAAATTATTTTCACGAAATACTGATATGAAGAAGAATACGTAAATAAAATGAAATACCGATAGTGTGATGCATCAATGAATTTAAATAAACAAATCAATACGTTTCAGATTACAAAATTGTATACTAACACACATAAATTCTTATAATTTTAATGCAAAATATATTTCATTGCATTAAAATATGAATTAAAATAATACATATAACTATCAAAATCTAAAATGGAAGAATATTTTTTTCAAAACAATCAAAGACAGCTTTAACCTATGATTTGTTGAAAGGAAAAGAAAAATGCTTACCGGTGGTCCTGGTGGTCCTGGAGGTCCAGATCTACCATCTTCACCGCTCTCTCCCTAAATTTCAAAATAAAGTTAAAGTGTGCATATTAGTAGCAAAAAATGGAGAACCTATTTCAACTAACATCAACATTTGAAAATAAAGAAATAAATACAAGCATGTAGAATTAGTGTAATACTGCATCTTTTAAAGAGTTTTTATTTCTAATGGGCTGCGGATTGGTGTTTTTACCATTGCAGACCTAGCACATTCCCCGGGTACTAGTATCTCTTTTTAGTGCGGCACCCTATAGGCCAGAGGTTCGCAAACTTTTTTGTCTCATAGACCCCTTGCCATGTTTTTCATTTTTATATGTAGATTGCTACTTACCTAACATTAAATTTTTGCAAATTTGTCAACTTAAATGTTTTTTGACAGCTGGTATAGCACTACTTACTTTAAAAGTTTTATGTTTCTAACTGTAGTTTAGTAGAGTGTTTAAACTTATATAAGAAACACATGTGAATTAACTAAATGAAAATTTAATTAATATAAGAAATAATTGTTACGTAAAATAACTGAGCAACAAACAAATGTTTTTATTGGTTGGGATGTATCTGTTGCTTCAATAACAAATTTTCAACACATTATGTTTAATCTTTTAAGGTTTAACTCTAAATATCCTCGGTTATTAGTATCCAATCTTTCCTTTTTTCTTTCTGATTTTATTTTGAAGATTGGCTAATACGCTGAAACTCCTCCTCTCTGGGAAAAGCAATTAAAAACTTCCTTGAGATGTTCCATAATTCGGGATAAATAACAGATATATCTTTTTAAAGCCAAAATTGCTGTGACATTTGTTTCTAAACTTTTTTTAAAGATCTTCATTAGGGCTATTAAAATCAGTTGCTTTTGTAATCAGACATTTTTTTAATGTGACAAAATGAATTCATTGTCTACTGTGATATTACCATAGTCAAAGCATTGTCAAACCTAGTTTCAAAATCTAAATAAAGGGCATTTAAATGTTGAACATAGGTTAAAACGTCATTTTTCTGGCAGATTGTCCATGACAAATTGAGAAACTTAAATTTTGGGACGTCCAGTTTCATATTCCTTTAGCTTGCTTCTGGCACACACACAAGAAACACTGAAATGATGGTCCTTTTTTAATAAAATTTATGCTGTCGCCTTGTAACTTCAAATTAACCCCAGTAAATCTAGTAAATAAAGCTGTTAAAAAAAATAGGTAAATCTGGTTTACACTTGGTTAAATTTTTTTTAAAATTAAAGTCACGATCTGGTTTAGGCTATCGTAGACCCCCATTTACACCTCATGGACTCCCAAATTATTTTTTCACTGACGTGGACCCCTTGCAGGTCATCATAGACCCTAGGGGTTCATGTAGACCACTCTAGGAATCACTTCTATAGTCGGATACCAATCGCCGCAGGTAAATTTGATGCCCAGTTTCTTCCGCAGAGCTCTGACGATGCGAACCTGAACTAGGATTTAATTTTACCAAGAGCACCCAAGTCAAACAGACATTCTAGGGATCTTTTACATGCCGTGAAATCATACGACATGGCCGCTGTCGATTTTCTGCATCTTGAAAATTCACCGACTTGGGCCGGGGTCGAACCAGCAGCCTTAGGTGCAGAAGGCCAGCGACAAACCAACCATGCTACACAGCCGTCTCTTTTAAAGAGTAGTATTATTTATAACGCAGTAACCATAAAAGGGACTTATAAATGTGAAGTTGAAATATTACAATAAGAATTTTCCAAATTTAAAACCAATCTTAAGTTCGAAAAAGTGTACAAATTTATAACTAAAGTATAAATTTTATTTGAAAAATAAATATTTTGAAATTCTGTCAATTTTTTCAATTTTGCACAAGTTACTATGAAGCGTTTATCGTTACATTTTTCTAAATACGAGCTTTTGAGCTAATACACAATACCATAATGTAATCTTAATATTAAAAAAAATTTATTTTTTGTTATAAAATTCCTATTAAATAAAATTCTTTTGCTTTTTGAAATTTACATCAATTAGGGAACATTAGATAACACAGTTTCGAACAGACAAAAGTACCTTGTAAAACTTTATAATTCTTAATATCATATGACAAGAAATAAATTGATAATTGCTAGCTGTTCATATAAATATACATTTATTTTTATCAAAAAAAACAAACAAAAAAACAAAAAAAAAAAAAAAAATAGCAAGATAAGGTAAAAATATTTACATTTTACTGTGCATTATAATTTATAAACGATAAAGAAAAATTCACGATAAGTAAAGTCATATTTCAATCTGGAATTGTTTTAATAAATTCATTTGTGTGTTCTAAGCTTCCGGATTTTAAAACTAGAGATTCCAAACAATATAGAAACTCAATTATATTTCTGTCGCTTACTAGCCATTTCATTCTAATAAATGTAAGATACTGTTATTTATGAAATACAATCAGCATGAAAGATACACCAAAGAATATAAAGTTGATGTACAAAACTAAATGGAACAAAAATAAAAAGCTGATTATTAATTTAAAAGAGAAAAAGTAAAGCATTTTGGATAAATTGGAAAAACTTGCATCTTTTCCGGGTAATCCTGGAAGTCCCCTTTCTCCTGCTTGTCCTGGTGTACCCTAAAGAATTGTGAAAATAAAATTATAAATATACAAATAATTAAAAATATTTCGCTTACATAAAATATTGCACAAAT
>BMAV01008205.1:33681-45895 GCA_019973955.1 Trichonephila inaurata madagascariensis | reverse complement strand
AACTAATCCTTCCCTATAGACTTGGTACCACCTCTGTCTAGGGGGACAGAACCAATAGAGTCCTAGGGAGCCCCATAAAGCATGTCTTTTGGGGAATTTCACTCTTCGCTATCTCTTCCGATTTTCCCCCATACCTTTGTTCCCCTAAGTCGGGGTTCTTTTGCCTTTTAAAAAGTATTGAAACACGTGGCTTCAGTGCTCTTCCTATGAAGGAAGCCCCGTACACTCAATAAAGATTTTAAAGTCCATAGCTGTCGTTACTGGGTCGTTAAAATGTGTCATACATATATGTATATGATGCGTGTGTGTAGAATGTAGGCAAATTTTTTTATTTTTTTTGGAAAGGGAAGGAAAGTAAAAAAAAAATTTTTTATTCTTTGATATTTTCATTTTCTTTTTATAATAAAATAATCTAATATTGTTATACTTACCGAAGGTCCAGCTGGTCCGGGTCCTCCTCTTGGACCTACAGGTCCCTAAAAAAAGAACATAATGTAATTAATAACATTTGCGTAAAAATATTTGCAATGTATGAAAATTACTTCTACAAAGAATTTCTTAGATTAGACATTTTTATTTTCAGTATGAATAATTTACGTTGAGTAATAAATTGTTTGAATAAAAGACTTAAAGTGACGTAATGAAAAAAAAATTAATTTAATATTTTAGTTTCATAAAAATATATTATGCAAAAATATATTATCATAAATTCTATAATTTTTACACCTTTTTTTCCATGTTTTCAACCTATTCAAAGAAATAAAAATAAAAAAAAATAAAAACATTCTATAATAAATCATTGAAGATTTTTTTTAAAAAAAAAATCTTATTTATAGTAAATAACTGACTAAATCCTACCTAATGATCAATAACAACATTACAAATACTTAATGCTTACATAAAATATAGTAAATACGCAGTAGTCTTGTGTATTTTAATTAGATATTGAAAGATTTTAAGTTCAAGCGCCCATTTGTGTGTAGAACTTTAAAAAATAGAGATGAACAAAAATATTGAAATAATAAATAATAATAAAAATAATAAATAAATAATAATAAAATATTTCTTAATAAAACTTATTATTTAAGGTATGTGACTACTCCCAAAATTCGCCGTTTTGGAGAAAATTTTCCGAAATTTCTTTTGTTTTTATTTTGTGGCCCATACATTTAAGATTCCAAAAATACTCTATTTTTGTTCCGACGATATTTAAAAGCAAAGTTATAGCATAATTAGTAAACCGGAAATGAAGTTTACAAAACCAGAAGCAGATCCCTACACAAAATATTTTTAAGATATTGAATTGAAATTTTCTGAACAAGTTTTATTTAGTTTTATCTGGAGTCTAGACTATTATCTAATCTCTGTGTATATATTTAAGTATTTTATTGCACTTTTTGTGAGAAAATAACATTAGTTTTTTGTAAAAAATTAAGTTCTTGCATAAAAATTGACATATTTCAAAAACTTTCAAAAGTATTACAAATCTTATAGCTCCAAGCACAGATAATGATGCTATTTATGTAATGTATAACTATTATTCGAATATATAATTAGAATTTTTGATACAAGCTTTGCCGTAACTGCAATTTTTTACAAAAATTTCTCTCAAAATTCCCAACATATCCAAAATTAATTTTGTATAAATCGTATTTGAATTCCTAGTTTTATGCCCCATTCCAAATAAAAAGATGCTCACTTAGTTGAAAATGTATATATTTAAAAAAAAGTGCTCCGATGGTAGTCACATACCTTAAGAGAATTTTTTTTTATGTACCATGAATTTGTAATTGACAGATTTTCAAACGCGTGAAAAATTCCGAAGATTTCTTTAGTATAACCATGCTTCTATACTAACCACTTGAGCTTGCATGAATTGGAAAGCATCTGGACCGGGTCCTTTATCGCCTCCTATACCTTGTTGAGAAGCCAAGCCTTGGAACCATGCGCTTAACTAAATCGTGAAAAATCATATTAGTTGGCAGAAATTATGAGAAAAAAATCTTTTTCTGATAATCTCCTAATTACAATTATCTATAATAATTATTTTCGAATCCTTAATATAAAATAAAATTCCAAAAATATGTGCTTCAAATACTTTAAAGTCTCTACAATATGTATTATATGTACAGCAATCATTATTTTAATCTAACAAAATACTAATTGGTAAATATTCAATCAGATAAGATTTTTTTTGTAGAACACTTTTAATACAATAAAAATATAATCAAAATTATTCTTTCTTATAAGAATGAATGTATAGTCGAAATGAGTTCCGTGAACAATAGCATCTATTCAGAACACGATACTTTTGAAATTTATACACAAATATAAAAAAAAACAGTAATTTGTTTGAATTTTAAAAAATAAATTAAATAAAAATTTTTGGGTTTTTTTTTTTTTTCAATTTAATTTTGATATTATTTAAATGTAGAAATATCTATGAAGCTGGCTTAATTTTTTTAAGAAATTGGAAATGCATTTTCTAAGATATTCCAAATGCTTTTGATTCAATTAATATAAACTGCATAATCATTTTTAAAAAACTCATAGTTATAAAAGGTATTAATTCTAAATAAAGAATAATTGTTAAATTCGTATAAAAATTTCTGAAAATTATTAGAATTTCATTTCGTCTTTAAAATATTCACTCATTGACAACTGAAATAGGAAAATAATCCTTAATTTTTAAATTAATTCGTTTGTTTTAATAAATAAGGACAACTACTGCAGCTTATATAGTATTGATGAATTTAATCACGTCATATAATTTCGGCCAAAAAATTATTGATTTTAAATTATGGTAAATTAATTTTTAAAGATTTATAGCAAATAAAAAAAAGTTAGGTAATTAAAAGTAGCAAACAGAGTATAAATGTTCAAAGAGAAATCACTTTATGCGTAAATTTGTGTATGAGGGTGAAAAAAGAGCTGTGAGCATAGTTCAGATAAGAATAGACACAGAAAAAATTAACTTAAAACACTGAATATATACCAAAGTGAATAGAAATCGAGATCACTGAACAGACGAGATACAGCTGTTATACGACTGTCCTCATATTGACAACGAAGGGAAACGGTTCACAAAAATTAAGAGCAGATAAATAAAGTTTAGAATATGTAGAGTTGTTATTCTTAAGAACTTATAAGTTATATAAGGTTAAGGTATCCGACTACGTTCGGAACCGTGATTTTAAAAAGCGCATAAATGGATAATTTCCATGATATTTAGTGTCACTTAGATTAGAATACATGTATAAAAATGTTTTAAGGACATTTTGACAAAAAAATTATTTAAATACAATATTTCGGCAAAAAATTAACTTAGAATAATTTTTTTCCAAATGTTCTCCTTTTGTGAAAAATGCTTCTATTATAATAATATTTTGCCTGTATATAGCTCAGACCTCTGTACAGAGGCTCAACTAGAATTTTTGAAATATATAACTTAGAATTGGGTTTATCCATATTTTACGACAACAGAGGGGAGCAATTTTAAGAAAAAAACACCAATAATTATTTAAATTGGTGGTAACTCTGAAAATAATGTGAATTTTTCAAAAATTCTAGTTGAGCCTCTGTAAAGAGGTCTGAGCTATATACAGGCAAAACATTATTATAATAGAAGCATTTTTCGCAAAAGGAGAACATTTGGAAAAAGGATTATTCTAAGTTAATTTTTTGCCAAAATATTGTATTTAAATATTTTTTTTGTCAAATCGTCCTTAAAACAATTTTATACATGTATTCTAATCTAAATGATATTAAATATCATGACAATTACCCATTTATGCGCTTTTTTAAAATCACGGTTCCGAACGTAGTCGGATACCTTAAACTCTTAAGATAAATATTTATTTTGCCTTCAGCCAAATAAAATAATAACTAATAAGAAAATAAGAAAGAAAGAAAGAAATATATGTATAAAATTCATTAAGATTCACAAATAGCTATAAAACCTAAAGTATAACTAGTCAAGATAGTAGGAAATATTAGCCACAGTAGTACAATAGCAGACTCCTGGCCTACATATATATATATAATAACAATTTATTACTATAAATTTATCATTTTTCCTAGTTATAGTTACCTCCATATTCTAATATTTGATAAAATTATGATTATTTCATTCATATGTAATTCTAGTGTCACTAAAGTTATGGTAGTTTGTAAACTCTCTTTTTAATTTTTATTTCTATTCTTTTCATACTTTTGTTAAGTGCTACAATTCAGCCAGAGAGAGAGAGATTTATTGTATAAAAATGGGTTTTTTTACATGTTAAGAATTTTCACTTCTTTCTTTTATTTTTCTTCTTATTTTGAAGTAAAATTATGCCCATATTGGAAATCATAGAATTTTTCCCATAAGAAACCCCACTGGTTAAAGGAAAATCTAATAATAGAAATCTCTTCATCATTTTAGTATCAAAATTATCTACTTAATAAATTTTTAATTAATATTGTTTTGTTTCAACGATGTTATTTGATGCATAGAATCTTTATTTCACAAAATAAGATTATACTTCTTGCTTTATTCCTTACCAGTACATTATCTTCAGGAACTAGCTTTCACTACCTATATATATATTACTTAAGCTTATTTTTTGAAATGAAAACTAAACTCTCAGTAGTGCAACAGCCCATGAGGGCCAAGGCCAATTGTGCCTATCTCAGTTTTCGAAACCTTAAGTGCCGAGTAGCATGTGCTTATGTTCCGGAGAGAGGTCATATTGACGCGGAACTCCCAGTGTTTAGATACAAGCACAAGCTTAGTTCTTATTTATCGACCCACTGAAGGGATGAAAGGCTGAATCGACCTTGGCCAGCCCGGGATTTGAACCCCGGACCTATGGCGTGGAAGCTCGGTACACTACCACTCAGCCAATGGGCTTCTTTAAAACGAAAGTCATGAGTAAATTGGAATACTTACATCACCAGTGGGGCCAGGGGGTCCTGGTCTTCCTGGAACTCCATGAGATCCAGGCTCTCCGGGCTCTCCCTAAAGTAAAAAAAAAAAACTATGTTTATACTGAAAATAAACTGAGGAAAATGATTGATTTAATAGTTATAGGTAATTATGGCTCATAATATTACTTTAAATTTTTTTAAGATAGCTATTTGTTACTACTTTATTTCTCTTTCACAGTTCTTTTGAAGTTTCTTATTTTAATATTTAATTTGTTGTTGCAAATTTTATCTGTTTTTAAAGTCCCTGAATAAACATGTTTTCAAAATTTCTCTTTGTGTAAGTTCATAACTTTTTTTTTTTTTTGAAACTGATTATATTAAAATTTTAATTGTTGCTAATCTCCGTTACTGGATATTTTGATGACAGTTGAAAAATCAAAAAGTTTTCATTTTGTAGTTTCATTTTCCATTACGTAACGAACGATGTTATATTAGAGTAATTTAAGTATTGAAGGAAAACTCGATTTTTAATTATCAACGATGTAACAACTCCAAATTTTGTTTATTCCATCTAATGATGTTTAATTCGAAAAAGCATTTAAAAGTATTGCTTTTTAAATTGATTGAAAAAAATTTATCAAGCATA
The DNA here is from genome assembly GCA_019973955.1 of Trichonephila inaurata madagascariensis. Taxonomy (NCBI): domain Eukaryota; kingdom Metazoa; phylum Arthropoda; class Arachnida; order Araneae; family Nephilidae; genus Trichonephila; species Trichonephila inaurata. Next base: position 40,341 of record BMAV01008205.1, on the reverse strand, counting down.
ACTGGCTTCATTATAAAAATCTCAATAGATTTACATAACTTATTTATCGATCAAATGAACACACACAATTTGCTTTCGTTTTAATATTTGTAGAGTTATCTTAACTATATAAATGCCTTATAAAATTTCAAAATTTGAGAAGAAAGTAGTAAATTGATTGATAAATACAGGGTGAAGCATGGGAACTTTCAGTTTTGAAAATGCAATAAAACAACTACATGCTTCATTCGACTTTATTGTTATTTTCCGCATACCACACAACATAGGAACTTTGAATTTACACAGTTTTAAACACAATGTCTATTAAATGTCGCTCTCCAATGTCGCCCTCCACTGATGCAGTCGATATAGAAAACTTTGATTTATCTTTTCTAGCATATCGACCGGGATATTGTCAAATTCGGCTCAGACCAGAGACTTGAGATAACTCCACATGAAGTAATCACGAGGGGATAAATCATGTGAGCGTGCTGGCCAGTTTACGTCCTCTCGGTAAGAGATCAGTCATTCCGGGAAGGTTGTTTTGAAAACACCCCTGGAAACCCTGAAGATGTGGGCTGTGCTTCTTTCTTGTTGTAACCACACGTCGTCAAGATGCCTTTTTTGGAGACCGAGTAAGAGGAATTGCTGGATCATTGCCTCATACCGGTCTGAATTGACATACGAACTCGTTCCCCTTCATGTGTTCTAATGGTCTTCGGAGATCTTTTACTTTCTTTTCAGACTTTCCCCGTTGTTCTGAAGGCATCCATCCACATTAAAACACATTTCCAATCAGGAACACGACCTCGTGAAGTCATAAATGACGTACCCGATCAAGCCTTGATTATTTACACAGACGGTAGTCGTTCGGATACGGGTAGAGCAGGGAGTGGTATTTTTAGTAACATTCCTGGGAGTGATGTTAAAATCAGCATCAGGAATTTTGACTACTGTTCCGTCTTTAGATCGAAATTCATTGCTATCAGTGGTGCTCTCGGTCATGTTTTCAACTCTAATAAGGACAGTATCTGGAACCTCATAGACAGTAGAAGCTCTATATCCAATATTTGAAGAATTGGCCAAAAATTATGGGCAATACTGGTCTAGATATTATATCCAAATTGGCTAGACTTGGTCAGAGGAAGCAAGTGTGTCTCCAGTGGATACCATCACATGTGGGTGTGCCTGGGAACGAGGCAGCTGATGAGCTGGCTGGTAGGGGTTGTAATCTCTCTAACCCCAGTTCCTCTGTCTTGGGCCATTCTGAAATTCATTCCCTCTACAGAGCTAAAATTAATTTGACTTGGAGAAACCATCCTGCTCACCACTGGTACGCAGCTAAGAGTCCTGGCCTACTTCTACAGTGCAGGAGATCCAGTACTCTTCAGACGACCCTGGCGCGCTTTAGAAGCGGTCACCTGCATGGTATGACCTTTGTGCAAAACTTTTGTATGACCTGCGTGGTATGACTCTCTCCTGCTCATCTTCTGTACTGCTGGAGCATTTCCCTGGGACAGTTGTTTGCAGATCAAAACCTGGTTTATGACATTCTTATGTAGAAAGGTCAAATGGACTCGGTGTAGGCTTTCCTGCTACAAGGGGATTTGAAACAACAACATGACCTTGTGGAGGAATATCTAAGTGACGACGAAAGGCACGTTGCACTGTAATCACCGACCGACCGTTAGAGAAATACACCTACACGGCAAAATCGCGCTGCTGCCTCGAACACAACATGTTTGAGACTGAGAAGGGCAGAAACACACAAATATCCCACTCCACCCCTTACACCGAACTCCTCTCCTCCCTATGAACATCACTGCAACATGTTCAAAACACAAAGTTCCCACGCCTAACCCTGTACTATAAGTGATTAAGGTATGTAAGAGTACTTTGTACTTTTTTGTTTTGGTTTTTATGAAAAATGCGATAATAACATTGGAAAAATATAAATTTAAGATAATGAATATCTACAAACTGGACAGCCAAAATTGAATCAAGCTTTTTAATTAATAAAAAAAATTAAATTAGTGATTAAGTTTCTAAAAATGGAGTGTTTTTTTCAAAGTTATAAACACAAAAATTAGATAAATAAGAATTATATTACACGATAATATATATAATATATATAGTTTGCATGTAAACAGAATAAAAATTTTTACTCACTCTTTCTCCGGGATATCCAGGAGTACCAGGCTCGCCAGGTTCACCCTAGTACAAAAAACAAAAAACATTGATTTAAAATAAATTAGAAACTATTTTAGGAAATGAACTCTGCACTTCATATTTTTATTTGGTACTGTAATAATACGCTTTCTCATTAGCTACATTCTGTATATAATTTACAAATTTTACTAATTATGGGTACTTGTGTATTATATTGTTAACCAATTTCGTCAATTGGAAAAACGTAATTAGAAGCCCTTAAAACCTATTTTTAAATAATCATTAAAACTGGGCCACGCCCATTTGAATGGCGAAAAATGTAAACAAAGTGCTTCGTTTTTGCTTAAAAGTTGAATGTCTGATAAAAACCAAAACATGCATCTTTTATTTTAAATTGAGCCTTTTATTTTTTTATTTCCTAGCCGATTAGAAGTTGTGACGGGCTCATCGCGTCTTCTACTAGAATCTCCTCTTGGGTTCTTTGGGGCCGAAAAAGGCAAATTCTTTCCAACCAAATCCAGAAGCGAAACGTGAACATGCAAATTAGAAACCTTTTAAATAGCAGAAGTTTAACTTAAGCGTATGACCCATTGGGGAGTGATTATGCTAGTCTGGTTTAAGCGCGTGAACTGAAAGAAGAGAAAAAAGCCATCATTGAGTGTGAAGCTATCCGTGACAGAACGATCAAGTCAAAGTGGATACAATTCCACGCGAGATAAAAGATATTTAGGATCTGAGAGGATTGCGATTAAACAAGAGATTAAGGTAGAATCAGTCTAGTATCTATTAGTAACTGTGATATAAACAGAGATTAGGAATAGAAGGGAAAGTGAAATATAGTGGTTAAGATCGCACTTATTTGTTAATACGCATTGTGTGTTTTCTCACCTCAGATCCGCTAAGTTATAATATAAATATTATCATTGTTAGTGTTTAAGTTAAGATCTTAATAAAGATATTTTAAGATTATGACAACGCCTGGTTCTTCATTCAATCACACACCTCTAGATCACGTTGTTAACTTAGGAGTGAGGTATCACCCACGAGGGAATACTTCACAAAGTATCACTGTGTACATTAAAATCAATTTATCTTAAAATGTAAATTTTAATGTTCGATGTACCATTTCTGAGAAACTACTGTTCACAGGTATGTAAATTTTTTTATGATATATTTATAATGATGGCTTATATACACACTAAAATGAGCTTTTTGTAAAAAACTCAAAAATTTATTTTTTATAAATTTTTTGATGTGGAAAATGGGTCAAATTTCACTATGTTTGATAAAATATTTTATAAATTATAAACAAATTCAAAATTAGTTAAAAGCTCATTTTAGTATAATGAGAAAGGTGGACTTAAATTGTATGACAAATTTCAAGCATGTACATATAATAGATTTTGAGAAAAGGTACATCGAAAACAGCCAATTTAACATTTTCAGCTTAAAGATAGAGAGAGGTTTCCAACTCCTCTCTTAATACGAAAAGAGCATGCGCAGGAATTTGCTTCAGCGCATGTGCGGAAACGACAATAGCATTTAGCGAAATTTTTGATTTGGGGATGCCTTCTAGTTAAGCGCGAAATTGGTTGACGGTGTAATACATAAGTACCAAGTTTTCCCCCATTCAACAGTAGATGTACTTACTCTTCGACCGGGTATTGGTACAAGTGGATACCCAGGGTCTAGAGGCTCTCTAGGAATTTCGCCTGGTGGATCTGGTTCCTGGGGAAAAATATTTATTAGTGACTTCTTTCTATAATTTTATTAAAATTAATATTTTCAAATAAATAGTTTAAAAACAAATCAAAAGTCTTCACGACATTCGTGTTGCTTAGGATTTGAAAGAAATTTTCTATTAAACACCATTTTATGCATAACAGTTATATTAGTTGATGATACTTACTGGAGGTAGAACAGTTTCTTCCGGTTGTTGGGACTCTTCATCTTCTAAAAATAAAACAAATATGTTATAAAAACTCTCTAGAAAGGAATAAGTATTTGAAAGCTTTGCTATAAATGTAAGACATCTTTTTTTTTATTCAAGTGATTTTAAAATCAGTCATAAATTTGTATTTATTATCTAACTGAAATTAGTAATCTTACATGACATAGTATTAGCATTTTTTCTCTATAAATTGAAATTATAATCTTATGTTTACTTTGAATTTTTTTTAAAAAAAACGTGGATGTGTTCCAGAAAGTTACAATTAACGGTTGTTGTATTAGTTATTCCTTTATAAGAAATTCGGCTAAATACGGTAATTACGATTGTATGCGAACACTAGGAAAACAGAACACTAAAAATCCTTACAAAATCAGCGAAAATAAATATTTTTCAAGATTTTTTTTTCTAATACGAAAATGCCGCGACCAGTTATTTCCTACATGTAATTTATCAGTCCTGAAAATTTTACTTCAAAATTATTCAGAAGTTTTAACACTAGAACGTCCGGGATTTCGATTACCCTTAAACGTCCACCGGTGTCGTTCCAACACCGTGGTATAAAATATATAAATTAATTGTAATAACTAAATAATTCTAAGACTACTGTTCAGTAGGGCATAGTTTAAAGACTTTCTAATATTATTTCATGTAATTATCATATATTATGGCCCAATATATCATAAAAACTGGCGTTGACATAATGTTTCGTGAAGCTTGTTGAACCACTGCTTCGTCGCAAATCCTCTAGGAACATTACAATTATGCGGTATCATTCTGTGCCATTCCTAGCGACATATATATCAGGATTTAGCGAAATATTATCATTTACGTCTGCACTTTCTTCAGATTCTTCACAGTCACTTTTACTCAATCTTGTCTTCATCGAAATCTAAACTAGCGCAAGACAGCTATCCACTATCCGATTCATTCTCTCTGCTCTGCACAAGGTTCAAAAATCGAATCAGTTTTTTATGAGCAAATAAATAAATACTACCTAACGAAACACTTAGACACAATGATTTTAGTATAACTGATTCATTTCCACTGTGAACCCAATAACACTGCATTTAAGGTCAAACAAATGTGCTATATTACTTCCGGAAGTTATCTACTTAGTGAACTATCTTTTGCTGAAAGACAGCTATTTATAATGATAAATTGCTTTGGTGTCAAAACGACATCAGCAGACGTTCTAGGTATATTTAGTTGTAAAATATCTCTTAATTAACCTAGAGCCACAAAACTTTGTATGTGCAATCACCATGGAAACTGATTAAATGTCATGAAAAAATTTTCAAATTTTCTGCAAAAATTCATAAAGGAGAACGAACTAAACAGACTTCGAGTGTCCAATCGACACTGACGGACGTTCTAGTGTTAATAGTATGATTAGTTATCTCAATGCCTCTTTTATTATAACATTTATCTTTTTAAACTAATGAGCCACTCTGGGTGAATGGGTTTTTTTTTTCAATAACTTTAACAGCACATACTTTACCCGCATTAATAAAAAAAGTTCATTTGTTCAATTCTATTTCGTCTTGAAATAATGTTCTTGTGGAAAGCCTTAAAATTCTTAAAGACAAAAATATCCTAGTTCCCTTTACTTAAATGTAAATTGTCCTTTAATTTTTACTTATGTAAACTGTCCTTTAATTTTCAATTACGTAATTGTCCTTTAATTTTCAATTACGTAATTGTCCGTAAGTTTTTAACTACGTAAATTGTCCTTTAATTTTTAATTACGTAAATTGTCCTTTAATTTAAAAGCGGACCTCAATAGATTTAACCTCTACCCTTCCAAACTTTGTGACTGCAATATTGGCGGTGAGCAAAATGCTGAACATCTTATCCCTTTTTGTCCAAAATTAAATAAAGAAGTAAAATACCTAAAGGTTAAACTGCATGCTCTTAAAATCAACTGGCTTAATTTTTTTCAGCTTGTTTCAGGTAAAGGTTCATTAACATCATTTTGTAACTTCATTAACTCGACTTTATAATTTTTTTCAATTCCTACTATTAGCTCACGCTCTCTCTATATTTATTTATTTATCTTGATGAAATTTTCAATCGTTAATAAAATATATTTTAATGCTATCAATTGAGCTGAAATTTTATATACGTGATTATTTTGGATAACAATACAGTAATTTAATTATAATTAATAAAAATTAATTGGTTAAAACTAATTATTCAAAAAAATTGAAATACAGCCACTTTGGTATCATTTTTAGCGACTTGTGTCAAATTTATTCTCATATTTTAAAGCGCTCATTTGAGCTGAAATTTTCTATACACTATTGTTTTGGGTAAAAATACGATAATTTAATTATAATTAATTAAAATTAATTGACTGAAACTATTTATGTAAAGAATTGTAGATACAGCCACGTTGGTTTCATTTTTAGCGACGAGGGTCAAAACTTTTAAAAGATTTTTTTTTCTCAAGTCTTAAAGCATTCAGTTGAACTGAAATTTTATATACACGATTATTTTGGATGACAATACGATACTTTAATGATAATGAATAAAAATTAATTAGCACTTAATGTTGTGATTCT
>BMAV01008205.1:0-33581 GCA_019973955.1 Trichonephila inaurata madagascariensis | reverse complement strand
TATGTATATACATATTTATATTAATTGTAACTATTTAATAAAAGGTAGCTAAAATAAAATTGTCCTTTGTTAATATAAGTAGGAAAAATTTTTTTATATTACTTGTTTCATTGTTCTGATTTTATAACTTCACTGTTTTACTTACTTTACTTCTCTCTGTCTAGGTTTTGTTACTTAAATGTTTACTTTTGTAATGTACTAGTGTTTCTTTGTAAGTTATTTAAAAGATAACCTCTTTAGACGCGTTTTGCTGAAGAGTGAAATTAAATGAGGCGTCAGGTTCGGGTGAGTTACGCTACTCGGTTTTTGTCGACTTTACTCGGAAATCGTGCTCTGATCGTTGACTCATGCTTAGTTTTCAACTAAAAACTTTTTAGGTGCGAGGCTTTTTTTTTTTTTAAATTAAATTTTCATGCACACTTTTCCACGAAGTTTTATTTTTTTTCTTTAAATATTGTATTTATTTCTTTTAATATTATCAAGCAGCCCACTTCCACTCAACTTCAGCAAGTGAACGCGAGAAGAGGAGCACAATCAAAAAACAAGTAATATTAAAAAAAAAAATTTTAAGTCAATTCCTACTTAGATCAACAAAGAAAAATTTTATTTTAGCTACTTTTTATTAAATAGTTACAATTAATATAAATATGTATATACATAGGAGAGAATCACAAAATTAAGTGGTAATTAATTTTTATTCATTATCATTAAAGTATCGTATTGTCATCCAAAATAATCGTGTATATAAAATTTCAGTTCAACTGAATGCTTTCAAAAGGGAGAAAAAAATGTTTTAAAGTTTTGACCCAAGTCGCTTAAAATAAAGCCAACGTGGCTGTATCTGTAATTCTTTAAATAATTAGTTTCAGTGAATTAATTTTAGTTAATTACAATTAAAATATCATATTGTTACTCAAAACAATCGTGTATAGAAAATTTCAGTTCAACTGAATCCTTTAAACGTGAGAAAAAAAACCTTTTCAAGTTGTGACACAAGTCGCCAAAAAGGTCGCTAAGTAGCCAAAAATGATATCCAACATGGCTGTATTTGTATTCTTTAAATAATTTGTTTTAATCAATTAATTTTTATTAATTTTTTTTTAAATTACTGTATTGTTATCCAAAATAAACATGTATATAAAATTTCAGCTCAATGGAGCGCTTTAAAATGTATTTTATTTAACGATTGAAAATTCCACGAAGATAAATAAATAAACATATAGAGAGTATGAGCTAATAGTGTAGGAACTGAAAAAAAAATAATAATAAAAGATTATTCTTAGGAAATTGTTTGAGGGATTCTGATAGTTATAAGAAAATTTCAAAGTTTGTTATCAAGTTTCCACTCTCCGTTGAGAACTAGAGGTCTTAAAGGATTTTCTAGAAAAAGTGAGTTTGATTTTTCCATTGAACATTGTTTATGATAATAGTGCTAAAAAATATTACAAAAGTTGTCTTAATAGCTGAATAAGAAAAAATCGGATAAACCGTACATGAATCGTTTAAAATCGTTGAATAAAGAAATACAGTAGAACGTCGTTTATCCGAATCAATTGGGACCGGACACCGTTCAGATACGCGATTGTTCAGAAAACCAAAAACCGAATGCGATACATGTAGTATATGAAACCGGACACTATACGAATATTGAAAATCATCGCATGCGGGAAACGTGCTTGAAGAAAACGCAAAATAGGTGTCCCTTTATTGTGGAAAGGAATCACTTATTTTTCGCTGTACATTGTGCACCTTCGTTTTTTCGCTGGAAGTTCTCTGATTCTCTTGAGCAGCAGTAATTGAGAAGGACAGCACTCTAATTGTTTTACGTACCACTCCATAGTTGTCTCTAACGCAGAAAATGTGCCAGCATTTGATGGATCCTTGCTACTTTCGTTGTTATTGTTGTCCTCGTCTTCATCCGTTTCATCGTCAACAGGGTCGGATTCTTCTTGCACGGAAATCGCAATCTCGTCATCATTTAGCATTTGAAATGCACAGTCTTCAGCATCGCATACCATCCAGGCTTCTACATGTTCTTCATCGCATTCCTGAAATCCTGGGATCGATAGGACAAAGTCGGTAATCTCCACCCTGTGGTCCTCAGTGAAGTCTTTTTCACCTTCTAAATCTGAAATTCCTCAAATATTGTTGGGTTTTCCCTTCACTTTTGGACTCAAGCGAAACAACTGTTGAACATTGCACTGTTCGAAAACGTATTAATTTACAGGACGTGTAGCTGACAAAAAAAAAAAACTGGTTCGGATATTTGACGCTCCGGATAATAAACGTTCGGATAAACGACGTTCTCTCTACTGTACTTTAGAAATCCTCAGAATTTATAAAAGGTAAGCAATTTGCCTTGGACTTCCCTGCGACCACTGTGTGTAACGTAAAAATGAAGATGGGTTGCATAGGTTACGCTCACAACAAACGGAATGCATAAATTCAACGTACTATGCTGTGTTGGAAGTATTCTTTCATTAGATAAACTCCTGCAAAGGAAGACTAGCCCACTCAAGGAAGGAAGAACTAGCCTTTTGGTGAGAGGGTACAACAGGAACGCTAAGATCAGTTAATGCCGAATGGCAACGTGAAGGAGTAGAAGAGAAAAAAAGGCGGGACGAGAACTTCGTGAGAACATCGGAATGTATAGTTTTAAGAATTTAAATGTTTCTTTAAAGTTTTTGATATGTGTACCGTAAACGTGTGAGAAAATAATAAACCAATTTGGGTAAAACGGTCTCTTATTCTGAAAATAACCCTGCGCTACCAGCATTGTTACCTTAATGTTACACTCCTTAAAGCTGTATAAATAATGCTACGCTCTGCGCAAAGAAGAAACGAAACATGAGATCCATTTTTTTTTATCAAGTAGATAGACCATTTAAGCAAAAAAATGTGCTAAAAGAATTAAAATCCAAAATTTTAATGAAGGCGAGAAAGTAGCCAATATTTGGGTTGATATTAGGGATGACAACTAGGAGATTACGAGAAAATAAAAGAATTAATTGTAAAAGAGCACGAACCCTCTCCTTTTGTTTACTTAGAGAATTTTAAGTAAAGTAAACAGAGCTCTCAGGGCATAAGTTTTCTTACATCACATAGTATATGCTTCAGTTTATATAAGTTATTTAAACGATACTTACATATTAACGCAAAGGTATTGACGACATTATATGAAAGGAAGCGTACTGTTGTCTATTCAGTGTGTACAACTCATGGAAAATGCGTCTTAAATGCGTTGCGAACTTAGCGAGTTATCTTGAACGATGGCATTGTTGAGATAGTACGTAAGTACAATATAAACATATATATTATATAAATATATATACTCAAACTCAGTGGTGCAAAATCCCATAAGGGTCAGGGCCTATTATGCCCATATAAATATATATGAAAATTTTTTAAATAATTAGACTAATTGACATTTAAATCGTATATAATATATAAATATTTCTGAATGTATAATTATTTAATCATTGCCCTTTACAGAAAATTGATAAAATAAGCAAATCCCCGATTAATGGGCACGAAAAAATGAACTACTTAACGTCCGCATGCGAAAATGTTTTAAAAGAAAACAGTACATCCCAACAACTGGATACTCTCCCAGAATAAATCTGAAGTTGTCACTTCTATCGTGTGGTCATAAATAAGCACACACACAAGTTTTTATTTATTTATTTATTTGGTTTTGCAACTTAATTGTTTCATTTTGAAATTTACTCGTTGGATTTTTTAACAATTGTTTGATTTTATAATATTATTTATTTCGTAAAGTTTGTTTTGTTATTTATCCTTTATTTTATTTGTCTTATTTTGTTTGTTTAACTTACTACTGTAAGTCCCGTGTGATACTTGTGAGGCACGGGAATTATGTTATCTGTAACGTCGTGAGTAGTTAGCACACAAGAAAATTTGTCACAGCCTCATTTTAAAATTAAAGCAGTATTTATTTGCTTCATAGGTAACTAAAAAGTCCAATAAATATACCAAGCCGGGCGGACCGTCTATTTTTCGGGAGTTCAATCCTTATTTCAAAAGGCACTCGATAATCCCTTGCTTTTCCGGGATCCTCTCCAGTTTACTCCCTCCAGGGCTCTACATCAAGTTTTCCATTCAGGGCTCAATCTCCGTCTCACTCCAGGGCTCTCTATCTGTCTCACTCCAGGGCTCTATCTCCCTGTTTCCATCCAGGGCTCTCTCCAAGTTTTTTCCTCTCTCCGTCCCTTTCTCCTCAAAATTAACCCCTTTTAAACACCAGGGGCGGGTCCACAACACACCCCTCGTCTTCCTCATTGGTAGGCCAAAAAAAAGGTCTGCCCTCGTTCCCGGGCCACATTCGTCTCCCATTTGTGCGGCAAACACAAACACATTGCTCGTCTGTCTGGAATCTAAGGGTGCCATAATTCTCATCCAACTTCTGAAACTCCCATTCATCACGCCACCTGGGTTTTATAACCCCATTCTCTCGGCGCCGGTTTTCATACAGGCTTCGCCTATACGTCAACCTATTGTCACCGGCTCTCCTTGGATATTGTAACTTCCAGAATGGATGTCGGCTTTTGTCCGAGGTCAGACGATACACAATGACCCCATAGCCACCTGCTCGTGTCACCTAACGTCTGTTTGGGGCCATAAAACTTCACATGAATAGATGGGTGAGGTTCACCCCTATCGAAGACGTCACATATCTGTCTTTAATAAAAAGTTTTTCAATTCGGTATGTTTATATCACCTTAAAAATATATATGAAATAACAGTTGCGACAATTTTAGAATATATATTTTATTCTTTTCTTACCAACACAGATGGGACAACATTTTCCAAGGGGAATGTATTTTTGTGTCTTGCATTCTATGTCAGGACATTCTTCCGTGTCACATATCGTGTTCCCGAGCACACATTTACACGTCGTGCAGGAATCGGGGCTCCATTCCTCTCCGTTTTCATAAATCTCATCGTCGTATTCACAAGCTGTATCATCGTAACCTGAAAGGGGAAAAAAAATAAGTAAAACATTCCTCCCCAAATTATGTGGGAATGTGACTCCCGAAACAATAACATCAGTTTAGAAGGCTGAATATTTATTGAGAAAAAAAAAACACAAGAAAAACTTTTTAATTTACTTCAGATATACAGTAAACTTGATAATACTCACTCTTACTACCCTTATTAGAGCAGGCAATTTATATCCAAAATTGGGTTACAGATATCAATTTGTAATTTAATATAAATAACTTGGATTTAAAAAATTCAACAAAAGTTATGTACATAAAATTCTTACATAAAATTACTTAATTGTTACTTACATAACTATTAAGTTTATGAATTTATGTACATAAAAATTTTACTGAAATTGCGTTCATACAACTATGTAAAAATCACTATAGATATCATATTAAATGAAAAAAATTCATTTCAAAAACCTTTTAATTATATAGCATTTTCATGTTTTCAAAATTTTGTAAATACTTCGGGAAAAAAAATTTCAACTAAAACGCACAATTAATACAATTGTGTGTATATATTTAAAGAAAAAAAGACACAGTTTGAAAAAAAATATCGATCTATTTTTGTGAAACTTATAAAATTTCCCCTTTTAGTTATAGTATGTAAACTTATGGCAAGAAAAGACTTGATACTAATCTATTTTTCTATAAGTTCATTTACATAGTTTATTATGTTGATTATTTTATCCATAACACATAGTGGACATATATAAGATTTAAATTTTTTTGCCCTTTTAAATTAATCTTATAAATTAACATATATTTTGTTAATAAAAATTCTGAATACTATGCATAGCAATTATTATCACTTAGTCATCATTTTCGAGTGACTTCCTAAATTTAAAGTAAAGCTTATATTCTAAAAGTTGTTGCAGTGCATTTTGTGTTTGCAAGAATATGTAAGATCACAAAATTTTGTTAGAAATATCGTGATTTCCTCTTTTTTTATAATTCTCCCGATAAACAAGTGATTCACGGAAAGCTTTTCATATTTCTGAAATATAGATGTTTAGTATAAAAACCATATCTTTTCCACTTATGAATATAAAGATATAATGAAATACGTTTAATGGGAAAACGCTTAAGATGAAATATCGGTTAACATGAAATAACACATTGGTCCCAACAAACTGTTATGAATTTTTATGCATTTTTTTTTCTCTTGACACGAAACTAAAATCGCTTAACATGAAAAAAAATTCCTTTCTGGGAATGAACAATATAGGAAAAACACCAGCGGCGCAGCGCAGGCGAGATTTAAGAGGGGTGTGAAATAAAAGAGATGTGATTTCACATATTTAGAAGAACAAAGGCTAACTTGGCTTTGAAATACCCTCGAAATAGCCTGTGACAAGCCAATTTTGCTTATTTAAGCTACTTTCAAGCAATCAACCTCCAACCCCACAAACGCAACACAAAAACATCTCATTTCACATCTTAGCTTTGGAATTCGGTGACGAGTACATCTCTGTGTAAGTAAAAATCAGAGAGTTTGGTTCACGTTCCCCCTCCCCTTATTTAAGAAAATTTTCTTATGAGTACAATGGCAAGAACTCAAGGGGAAAGCAAAATTCTATTTCGCTTAAAATGAAGATGGAGCATCTTAAGGCCGTTGATCAAAAACAGAACTTGAAAATTTTGTTAATAAATTTTATTAAGTTCCTGTGAATGTTTTTGTTTCGTTGATTTTTATTTAATACATGCAAACCTATGTATCTATGTAAATAAAATGTACTCTAATAAATTTAATTATATATATATATATATATATATATATATATATATATATATTTGATATATTCTTTAACACGAAATTCTTTTAGCGCGAAAAAATATTCCAGTCCCCTCAGTTTCGTGTTAAACGATTTTCTGTGTAATTTCTGATAAAAATGTTAAAAATAATTTTTAAAGATCCTTATCATTTCTGTTAACACACACATTGAATATGAATAACTGTTTGATCAAACAGTTATTCATATTTCTCCTCCAGCGCACCAAACTAAATAAATAAAATAAAGTAAAAAATAACAGAGCAAAAGCGAATTAAGCTTCATGCGAGAGTAAAGAACCGCATAGAGATAATGTAATACCAGTAGACAGCAAATGACCTCGAAAAATAAAATTATTTTTTTTTTATCCCGGAAAGTGTTTGTTTTGAATAAACATACAACATCATAGTGATGCAGATGCAGCTCTTTTTTCCTGTTGTGAGAGATGGCGATCAAATTACAGCATGATGCAGCTAAGTTAATGACCATGAAGTTGAATGGTATATCAATAGGAAGGATTGTAGAAATTCACACATTGCGGAATAAAACTAAAAATAGAAAGAATCAAAGACGGGAAGTTCAGCTAACAAATTTAAATCGCGTATTTATCTCGATGGTGCTTTTAGATTTTTATCATATTATATCTATAAGAAACATTTGTAGGTACTATCTGCCAATTGTGTCTAATTTGAGATTAAATAAATGTAAAACCGCGAAATTTTTTTAAAAAAATGTGCTTTAAACCCTTTGTATGGAATTTTACACTATTTTAACATCAAACGCGATTTACAAATAAGAGTTATATACATTTTTGTAGAACTCCACGTTTTAATAAAAAAAGAAACCACAGAGACTTTGTACTGAAAAATCTAAATAAATGGGCTTTACTAAAAAATGTGTCCGTCCCTACCTATAATACATTGACAGCATCGACTTCCTTTATTGTCAGTTAATTTGTTGGACATTGGGATAGAAAGTAGTATCTAAACTAAAAATGCAACTTTGTTTAACTACAGAAAATTCTTTAAAGACAAAAAGCCACTGCCCCCTTTCGCGGGTAGTGGCTAAAAGGTCTAGCCACATAACAAAAAATTTTCTCCAATTGGGCGATGGATATTTAGTCTATCTATATGCGTTAATTGAAGTTAAAACGCATAAAAATCAATACAGATGGCAGCACGATGCCTTTTTTTGCATTTCATGTCCTTTGATGTCAGAAACAGTTTTCCTCGGTGTAAATCTACAAATTGTATTTTGATTACTATAAATAAAATTTCTGGTGTGTGAAAAAAATTTCGAGAAGTCTTAAGTATACTTTTCTCTCCTCTGAATGAATTAAGCAAATGTGGAAAAAAAAAGGTTTTATTTGGGTTTTTAGAAAGCTTTTATATGTGGATATAGGCTCTATCCACAGCCCACATAGAACAGAAAATTGACGAAATTCTCGTTGTTCCTCCACTCGAGAGAGAGCACTGAGAATCACGTGAAATTGTTGGGGGTGGGAAATATAAACAAACTTTGTTTACAATATGTGGCACAAGATTCTTGGGCTCTAAAATCTTTCATTATAGTTTTTCTGTGCATACCATTGTGCCTTCAAGCAAATGGTCCTACTTGCTTTGAAAAGTTTCACAGTAAATAGCTCATCAGATTTGTGAAATAACTAATTATAAATATTATTTTATGTCTAACTTTTTACACTAAAATTAAATAAAATATAAAATGTGGATATATATCAATTTCAATGTATATTTTAGTAAGCATTCTATATTGTACAATTATTTTATTATTATTTTATTACACTTGTACATTGTATTTAGCATCAGTGCTAATTTTTCAGAAAAAGAGTTTATTGTAATATGATTCATTATTTCTGTTCTGAAAAGTAAGTTAAATGTCTTAAGTGCGCAGTGGCTATAACGTCTAGCCACCACCTAGGAACAAAACCCCTGATCAGGGGTTTTTTTTTTTTTTTTTTTTTTTGGTGACAAAATAATGTTTGTAGAGGATGAGAACATTACATTTATCAATTATTTTATCACAGAAAAGTGTATTTTAGTATTGTGCCCGAGAAAGGGTTAAAGGCCACTTTTCGATCTGTAGAGATAGCTCAAAAGATGCTAGATCGGATTCAAGTCCGATTAAGCCTTTCCATACGTAATAGAGTTGGAAGGTATACCTCAAAAACATAGACTGGTGATATCAGGCATTATTACCCAATAAGATGGATTCCACCTCAATAGCTCCGATATACGGTATGGCATATGGAACAAAGAGGGAAATATATCGTCCTTACGTTTCACAGCAGTCGGAATTCCTTTTACGAACACATTAAAGTCTGTGTTACCACTCAGAAAACTCGCAGCCCAAACTATGATTCCGCTTTCTCCACAATTATGTCTTTTACAATGTTAAATTGGTTATATTTGCGGTGGTGTGATATCGATATAAACCAGTAATTGCCATCAAGCGAAGACGGTCGTCTTGGCGTGATCGCTAAGATACTCCTTTTCGGAACAGAAAGTGCTCAAATCGAATCTTTCTTTCATTGGTAACCCTGGCCTTGGAAAGACCGCACCCTTCACGCGCAGCAGTCGTGGCACCATCTATACACCGCAAAAAGCAACCAAACCGTCAGACACATGACGCAATTAAGCCGTCACACCACAAAACCATCTCACACAAATGACGCAACCCACACAAGCCATCACGCACGAATGACGCCACTGCTCACACGCTCGCAACGAATATGGTATCGTTCATTCACCTTTTCTCCGAATCATTGGCATGGGGGTAGTGTGGCGGTGTCATATCGATATAAACCAGTAATACCCATCACACGAAGACGATCGTTTTCGCGTGATCGCTAAAATACTCGTTTTCGGAACAGAAGGTGCTCAGATCGAGTCCTTCCTTCATATCTGATCTTAATTCTCTCTAAAACAATACACATTCTAGGTCACTGCCCAGGATGAACCTGGAATCATTTGTGAATTATACAGAAGCCCATCACACCAGAAATCCCCAACCCCCGGGGCGTGGACCGGTGGTGGTCAATGGATCAAATGGTACCGATCCACCCACGGAACACTAAATTATTTCCATTTTATTTACTGGGTTGTATTCTCTTGGGTTTGTGCAATATTTCCATGGAAATCAATTTATATTCCATGTTAAATCACTTAATATTCATTTTTGGTGTAATTGTATTTTAATCTGAAGGCATACTTATAAATACAATTAAATTAAAAATATCAAATCAAAACAATCTAAAATAGAAATAATAAACGTCCCTCCCCCCTTGCGGCGGGCCGTGTTAAAATTATCAAACGTTGAAAGATCAGCGGCAATAAAAAGGGTAGAGAGCACTGCATTATACACTACTACAGGTAACATGCTATCTTGCCCAACGTAAACGACTGATTCTAATACATAAATTAAGTAAACGTACATAAAGGAATATCTTGCATAGAATCCTTGTTTGTGAAGACATTCTATGGATCGTAGCAGCAAATATTGTCTTCCTTGATATGGCACAACGACTTGAGGTTCAGTAATGTTTCTCGCCTTTAGCCCGAGAGAGCCAAAAACAGGAGCTGCAACCAAAAGACGACCTGGAACAGGAATTCTTAATTCTAAATTCTCAGTTTAAATTGATCTTAAAACATTTGATCACATTTTAAGACACATTAAGACATCTAGCATAGCAATCTCTCATTTTGTGATAACCCCCATTTTCATCCATCTTATTCCACACTGTCCTAACGAATCGTGTAAACCAGAGTTTTGCAAAATGTGAGGCCCCCCCCTCCCTAGGGAGCGTGATAACCGAAGGGGGGGGCGAACATGCCGTAAACAAAAGATTATATATATATAGATAAAAGATATATATATATATATATGAATCAGTATTGCACACACAATGTATTTGATAATTAATTTAACTAAACTATAAGTTAAGAACACGTTTAATAATCACCAGTGACTCTATGGACTTGTCATATATAATATTACAGAAGATTTAGTACTTAGTTCATAATTTGTATGGTTTATAATTAAAATCGTAAAGTAGCTTTAACCTCAAAGTATATTATTATTGACATTATTATTATTGTTATTATTATTGTATATTATTATTGTTATTGTATGGAGGGGGACCGCAATGAAAATTATGATTGAAAATTGGGTCGCAAATATTAAAAGTTTGAAAAGCATTGGTGTAAACATATTTTAGATTTGGCCTTAAATCTTAGGACTAACAATGAGGAGCAACACAAGCATGACAAAAGAGTCCATACAAGTTTCATAAGCATAATATTTGCATTTCAAGGTTTTACTAAAGTTATTAGTGGCATGCATACAAATCATATTTTTTACCTTTTTTCTCTCATTCGTTTTATAGAGTCAATGGTTGTACCTTAACTTTTAGAGAAAAATGACTGTTAATAAAACAACAACGTCACACATTTGAATCTAATACAAAAACCTCCAGAAAAATTTGGTAAACATTGCTTTCTCGATTTAAATGTAGAGAATAAAGAAAAATATACATACAATGGTTTATATACGTTAGCTTATATATTTTATTACATCACTCTAAAAATATGACATAATTAATTCCAAGTAGTTACGTTAATTCTTTAGACTTAACTCTTCGAAACTACAGCAAAATCTGTAATGTAAATTTTTTTAACATGTATGTGTTTGCTACAGCATTTTTAAAAAACAAGGGCTTTTAGACAAAAATTACTTAAGGAAAAAATATAATTATATCGAATCATTATTTATATTCATGGTGACATTTTCTAAAAGTTTGCGACGGAATGTAATAAATGCAAAGAGTAGTTAACTGATTCAAATCCCTTTTTCTACACAAATTTTCTTTCTTAACCTTTTACTTTTAAACAAAAATTGAAACGAAGCATTTGAAAAAAGCATCAAATTATGAATTCAAATAGTATTCCTGAAAATAAAAATAATACAATGATTGCTTTATTTTCTTAAAGAATCGATTTATAGACTGATTTAATCAAAAATTCTTGAATGATGAAATTGTTCAGATGTGAACTCTAAAATTTATATACTGCCCCTCCGAAATCTCAAAAAATAAACCTCAAATAGCTGTAACTTGTTGCAGTTTAGAGAGTTTAACCCTTAACTTCCCAATTTTTTAAATTTCTATGAAAAAATTATATCAGCTAATTCTCAAGTAATAATAAAAGGGAATATATATATATATATAAATTAAGCTGTTTTAAATTGAATTTCAGTCATTTTTTGTTTGTTGCAAAAGTACAACATTGCGCAGTAGTGCTGTAAATTACAAAACTTTTTTATGTGAGGATTTTATTATTCATTGTTATAAATTTCTTTAGATTTACATGCAATGAAAATTTTTAAAGCATTTATTGATTTTTTTGTAACAAAGTCCTACTTTACACTTTTCGCACTCCAAATCCAAAATTTCTCTTGGAAGCGTATCATCTCCATGTAATTTTATTACTTCTTCATTCAATGAAATGTTTTGATTTTTCCATATAAAATTATTTGACAATGTATTATTATTCTTAAAAGTTAAATTTTAAAAAGGTTCTCTGACTGAAATATTTCTATTTAATCATCATCATCGTCGGATTTTTTTATATTCTGAATTGTATTTTGTGAACCAATACTATTTTCACAATCTCTATCCAAATCTTCATTAGGTGACACACAATCAGGTAAAAATCTACATCATCATCAGAATATTCAAGACCATCCTCACTTAATTCGTCCGAATTATCCATACATCTATCAGTTTCATCTAGGGTTAGTATATGCTTTTTGGTCATGTCAAAATGGTAACCAAAGACAAATATTGCAGACCTGCAACATATAATTAAAACCAAATTTCTTTCAAACTTTTTCCATTAGAAAATAAAATTACTTTTAAATGAACATAAAACGTTTAAATTTCTTAACTGGTAGTTTATTTTGTCAATAAAAAAGAGGAAGCATAAAATATAAGGGATTCTTTTTATAGCAAAAACACAGTTCTTGAAACATCAGAGATTTTTATAATTGTTGTGATTTCTGGAAAAAATGTACTTCCATCTAGTGATAAAATTAGCATGTATTTCGTTGCAGTAATCTTTTTTCTCAGATAAGTTATTTATAGGTAATTAAAAAAAATATTGAATCTGTTAAATTAAAATAAATCATATGCTGCAGAAATGCAACAGTGGGAAGTTAAGGGTTAAATCTTCATACTGCATAAATCCATTATGTACGAGTACATACATAAGATTTCTTGAGTACAATTTTAAGAAACTTATCTTTATTTGTTTCCAGAATCCCATTGAAGGAATTTAAAACAAATAAAAATAATAACTCAAATTCAAATTGAAACAGTAGCCCTAAACAGAACTACAAAAGAAAAATAATGGCTTCAATTAAAGTATAATTCTTGAGTGCCAAACTCAATTTCTCATGTCATTCTTAATCTGCCTCCTTCATAAAACTGCTATTTATTGCATCAATTAAAGGATGAAAGCCTTCTAAAAAGATTAATGACTCTTATTAATGACAAATTCACCTCTGAACCGACTTAAGTGAAGTTGGCACTACGAGATTGGAAAACTAGGATTGTTTTAATAGAATGAAGTGGCAATAAACACCTATCGGACAATAGCTGCTTTAAGAGAAATAAAATTGATAGGAAAAATCAATGTTTATAATTGCAAGCCTTTATTAAATACTTTCCCCTTAACTTTTAAAATATGTGTTATGAAAAATACTATAAATTGAATTTATTGGATTAAATGTTATTTCAGAAAAATTCACTCTAGAGTAACAATGTTTTCTTTTGTAATCTCTTTAAATTTTTTTAAATTTAAGCAAACGATTTTCTTTTTCCATCGTTTTCCCAATTTTCCACAAAATTAAGAAATGCGCACGCGTGATGATTAAGATTAATCGTGATGATAATCGTTATTAAAATCATTTTAATCGTTATTAAGATAATTTTAATCGTTATTTAATGCTCAAAACTGATCGTTTTTTATTGTTTTATTTTGTTTAAATGTTAATTCAGAAAAATTTACAATAGAATAACAATGTTTCCTTTCGTTATATATTGTTCAATTATTTTTTTAGTTTAAGAGAGAGCAAACGATTTTCGTTTGTCATAGCTTTTATACTTTTCTACAAAATCTTAAATGGTCACGTGAGGATTTTTTGAAATTATTTTTATGATACAATTCAGTTCAGAATATTTTTCTAGTACGCTTCAGAAATCTGGCAACAATAGCTGTCATTTTTAACGGAACGCAGTGGCAACATTTGCTACATATAAAAATAAGTCTTATTCGTCATTCGATCTTATATTTTTATTAAGTTGGTTAGAATAATAACAGAGTTTTAAAAAAGTTTATCTCTCATTTCATGGAATAATTTACAATACTCTTTTCGATCATTAATCAGCAACAAGGTAAGTGTTCCACATATTTCCTTAAGCAATTATTAGACCCTTATTAATTTAATATTTCGGTTAAAGTGTAGTATAGGGGGGGGGGCCACTTGGCGCAGTCCTTTTTTTGGCAGTCCAGTGGTGGCCAAGATACTTTTTTCGGAATTATTTATGATTTATTTTAGAATGAATTCGATATCTCACCATGACATTTAGATAAAAATCGCCAAATCCGAAGAAAAATCGCTAAATCCGATGTCCCCCCCCCCTTATATAACACTTGAGCCAATATTTCTTACTATATTTCTGCTTATATATTATGCAATATTTATGTTTACATCAACTTTTAATATTTTAGATTAAATTTTACTATCGAATTGATTTTTGACTTACTCTAGTTTTAGGCATTGTAATGCAGCTGGGTCTGCTATTCTTTTAATTTAATTAGTTTATGTTCTTAAGTTATAATAGATGTTAAAGTTTAATATTTCAACAACAGGGATATTGGAATCATGTACATCTTTCTTAAATTATTTATATTTATTCGAGTATTATTTTTTTTTTCGTATGAGCTGAATTGGCAACTATGCACATTGTTTCATATAATGTCTTAAAACAAAATTATAGTAAGAATTACATAGAATTTTACATACTTAAATATTTTCAAGAAAATTGTGTGTAAATTAAAAAATGAAATAAGTTTTAATGCTGATTAAAAAATAATATGAACTATAAGATTTTAAATAATACTTGTCAAAAACGTGTTTTTTAAACATGTGGGTTTCCTTTCAAACTTCGCACTTTGCGAAACATAATTTTTTATGCCTTAAATTTTTTAAGAGCGAAAGAGAAAATTGGGTCAAATTGAATTTATTCAATAACTAGTTTTAGTAGTTTAATTTTACGAGAGATTTGTTTAATTTGCTGGTTTCAATATATTTAACTGCTTCTCGGGGACATACGTATTACCGCAACAATGTCAACATTCAAGATAACTTGTCAAGTTGGCAGCCCCGATTTTGTATGTGTCGTATGCGCTGAATTGGCAACTATGCACATTGTTTCATATAATGTCGCCAGTACGGTTGTAATAATATGTTAGTACCATTTTACGTTGTAAGCGATTGGAATTATGAGTAAAATTTAATTTTTTTAAATAATTAGTTTTAACCAAGATTAATTTTATTAATTATAATTAAATTATATTGTCATCCAAAGTAATCGTGTAAAGAAAACTTTAGCTCAACTGAGTGCTTTAAAATGTTAAAAAAAGTTTTTAAAAGTTTTGACCCAAGTCGTCAAAAATGATTCAAACGTGGCTGTATCTGTAACTCTTTAAATAATTAGTTTTAATCAATTTACTAATTTATAATTAAATTATCTTATTGTAATCCAAACAATCGTGTATAGAGAATTTCAGCTCAATTGAATGCTTTAAAATGTAAGAAAAAAACTTTTAAAGTTTTGACCCAAACATAGTTACAATATGTGAGTAGAAAACCCCCCATTAAAATACAAACAATGTTATAAAAATCTAAGCTATAAATTTTGAAATAATATTTAAACTATGAGAATGAATTGCTGAGTATTCTTAGACAGGTTTTTTTCAGTATACCCTTTCTATGTTTTTAATATTTGAATTTTTGTAGTATGAGCAACATAGAGAAGTAATCAAGCATGGATGCTCTAAATATTAATTTGAAATTTAGAAAAAAAAACATTTTTCATAAATGTCCTTGTATTTCAGAGATGTTACTAATAGAAAAACTTTGTAAAACCGAAAACATTGTGTATAAGGCTATAATAACTGTGTGTTAAGTATGACTATTTTAAGAGAATGCATTTCATACAAAAATAAGTACGCTATAAAACAAAATTGAAAAAAACAAACGCATTTGAAAACACAATAAAAACAACACAAAATTTATCTCAGATTATGTATTATGATATATGTATGAACCTCTATTATGTATTGAGAGTTTAGAGCAAGTGAGTGTTTAAATTAAGTATCAGTTTTCAGAATAATTCGAAATAATATTATTTTGTGAAATTATCTAAACTTTAATTTTACAACCATATTATATCACAAATACTTGAAAGACAAATAATGCAAACAATAAATCAGAAACAGTTAAATTCTTAATATAATTGTCTTTGCATGCTATTTAGATTTTGAAATTGTTCTTTTTTATATTTGGATACTCCCACCTTACTTTAACGTAAGGTATCTGACTACGTTCGGACCCATGATTTTTTAAAAGCTTATACGAAAATATTTTTATTACATTTAGTGTCACTTGAATTAAAATATGCATAGAAAATGATTTTAAGAATATCATTACAATAAAAAAATATTTAAATTCAAATTTTGTGCAAAAACGGAATTATATATTTTCAAAACATTCTTTTTTTATGAAAAATGCCGGCATAACAATAATATTTTACCTGTTCATAACGAAGATTTCTGTACTGAGCAGAGGACTAGGATTTTGAAATGTATAATTTTTAGAAGTGGATTTATTCCTATTTTAATATATTAGAGTAGAGAAATTTTTATAAAATACATTAATTATTAGTTTAATTGATAATAATTCTGAAAAAAAAATGGAAATTTTTCTAAAATTCTAGTTTAAGTTCTGGAGAGGAGTCTAAGCTATATGTAGAAAAAATATTATTTTTAAAAAAACATCTTCCATAAAAGAAGAAAATTATTGAAAATATATCGTTCCTCCTTCATTTCTGCCAAAAAAAAAAAATGCATTTAAATAATTTGTATTTTTATGATATTTTCAAAACAGTTCTTTATATGTATTCTAACTCAGGTGACACTAAACATGAAAAAAAATATTCATCCACACGCATTTATAAAACCACGGATCCGAACAAACTAAACTCAGCGGCGCAACAGCCCATGAAGAACCAAAGCCTACTATGCTCATCTCAGTTTTTGTGACCTTGGGTGCTACGGTACGGGAGCAGATGTTCCGGTCAGGTGGTCAGTCTGACGCGAAACCCCCATTGCTTAGTTCCCAAGCAAGTTTGGTACTCATTTTTATCGACCCACTGAAGAGATGAAAGGCTCAGTCGACCTTACCCAGCCCGGGGTTTGATTACTAGGTCCTGAACCTAGCCAGTAACCTTACAAAATTTAGTTTTCCAACTTTGACTACGTAAAAAAAAATATTACAAAATAGTTTAAGAATTTCATCAGGTTTCAAATTGTTTGATTTAAACATTTTAGAAATTAAAATATTATAAACAGAAATACTACAACCAGGAAAGGTTAGAATACTTGAAAAATGTAAACGATACGAAATGTGATCCGTTAAAGTTTTGTAATTGTATAGCTTATCTCAATGCCATTTTTATCAAATGTAAAAAAATAATACAAGAGCAAAGAAGTTCCTTATTTAAATTATCCTTCAGATTTTTACTCTTGAAGCAACTTAGTTTCATTGAACAGGATGGAACATTTTTTACTTGTTTTGAAGTAAAAATTTTGATCTCTCAAAATATTCTCAACATCAATATCTTCTTCAAACAGAAGCCTGCAAATTATCGTAATCATCAGGACCTTTAAAAGGAACGGCATATCCAATTTCAAGAGAGCTGAGGAAAAAGTAAAAACTGAGATTTCACTTTTAAAAAAAAGACGGAAGCAAAATACGAAAACCATCTTCCCAGACAAGGTTTATAAACGGAAGTGACTGTTGAATTACGATTACTTTAAGTGGAAATAATGCATTTCATTTCTTTTCCACTGCGGGAACTCCTTGAAGAGTAATGAAGATGAAATGAAGTTTATATCTTTCTTTTTCTAGTGCAGGCGGTTTGAAGAAAAAGTTAAAATTAAACAGCTTACAGGCGCTAATGAATCCACTTATTTATTTGTTTTTTGAAGACATATCGTTTTATAGTTAATTCTCCTTAATTTCAATGTTCTTGATTGCGATGTATTTAATTACATTGATTCATATTCAGTCTTTTTTTATTTTACCTTGGCGCCTGATGAAATTGAATGGTTTAATTTTATAATTATACAATTAACTAGCTCTTTGAAAATAATACCGTGTGTTTCTAAATGAATATCGGAGTTTTAACGCTTTCTATTATTTATTACGCATAACACTTACAAGTGCAATTCATACATCGAATGGAAAAGTAACTGAAATAGTTTTACCTACTAACTTACAAATATTCAATGTGAACCCCATTCGTCACACGGCACACATCAAGTCGATAGACGAGTTCATCCCAAACTTTGTTCAGAGTGTTTGAGGTAATTCTTGCAAGAGCTGCTTTAATCCTGTGCCTTAAGTCTGGAAAGTCAGCTGTAGCGGAGGTAAGTACATACAATTCTTAATGAGTCCCCGCAGATAAAAATCACATGGCGTCAGATCGGGTGAACGTGGAGGCCATGCGAAACAAGCTTTATCGTGAAGTCCTTTGCAGAAAATCCATTGGTCGAATACAGTGATATTCAACCAATCGCGTACTGAGAGATGCCAGTGAGGCGGTGCACCATCTTGCGGCCAAATGAAGTTATCTGGATTACTTTCTTTCAATTGAGGAAATAGCTATAGTTGTATAGCATCAAGATAGGCAGAACCAGTTACAGATAGTTCTCCGAAAACGAAAGGCCCATACACTTTGTGCCGAGATATGGCACAAAAATATTCAATTTAGGTGAGTCTCGTTGCGATTCTTACACCTCGTGAAGATTTTCTAAGCTCCAGATGCGCGCATTATGAGTGTTCACATGTCCACTGAGGTGTCCATCGGAATACTCGTTGCACAGTAATAGCAGATTTAGTCTTTGCAAACTGGGGAACACAAAACGTTTTCTATTCACTAGTCGCCATTTTTCTACTAGAGCGCTGATCGGCGGGAAAGGGGAAAAAATTAACTACGTTTCGCTCGCATGAGCACACATGCCAGCAAACAAAACTGTTTCAGTTGGTCTTTCATTCGATGTATGAGTTATTCTAATAAGTTAAATGTAATAAATACTATAAAGCGTTAAAAATCCGATATTCATTTATAAACACCCTGTATTTGATGCATCGTCTGACCTTAATTAATTAACGTTGCATTTAGAAGTTCTTCAGAAAGTTTTGCGATGGACTTCTTAATTTTGAACCACAGTTAAGTGTCGATGATGCCACCTGAACTATCACCCTAGCTATTGCTGTCTTTAAAAGGCTTTTTGGAAAATAAAGTGACAGCTCAATAATTTTCTGAATTTAATTCAAGTGTATAAAACGAAAAATGTATCAGTTTCTAAATTACATCTTTTAACTCAATAAATTAAGCTTTTAAACTTTTTGGTATTAAATGTAAACCTTTTAAATCATTAGAAAGACTATATATTAAAGATATATTTTTTAAAATTTTAGAGTATATTTTTATACTTTCCTGGTGCATAATAAAAGTATACCAAGAAACTGAAACAGAAAGTTATAAAGTTGGTATACGAATACACATAATTAGTAAGCTTTGCTTACACGAATGTTAATTAATAAAACTATAGTATTATTATGGCAAGTTTTAATTTTGAGTTTGCTTCGCTGCCGAAAGGGTATTGTGGCGGGGAAGATTGTTTTAGGGCAAAAGAGAATACTCTTTCAATAGTGTTAATAAGAATACATATCCAGAAATGCATGCAAGTACATTGGTGATGTTTAAAATAAAACATAATAAAAACTAACTTATACATATACAGTGGTGGCCAAAATTGTCACACTTTTATAAAATTGTTATGTTTTTTCAAGTTTGTATGTTTATAAAGAATGTTACGTTGCACAAAATGTTGTCATTTTACACCATTTTAAAAAGAATTTAATACTGAGCTCAATACAAAAAACAAAATTCAAATATTTGCAACGAAAAAAGGTTATGCTGCAATAACTATAGATATACATTAGATATTGAGGATAGCAGTGGGTTATCAGAATTTAGTGGGGGTAGCCTTTATTTTTTATTGCAGCTTCAAATCGATGTTTCATTAAGCTGAAAATAGTTTTGAACTCTTCCTTTATTGTTACAAGATGCCAGGAAACAATTATATCCTCATTTAGTTCCTTTTTATTTTATGGGTACCTCATTCTGACTAGAGTTTTCAAACGGAGCCATAAGTTTTCGATATGATTTAGGTAAGGACTGTTTCCTGGTCAGGCCAACAATGCCATTTAGTCAAAAAGCAATAACATCAAATAAAAGAGTTGATTGGACACATGTGTGATGAGAAAGTTGTATTTCCTTTGTTAAAATTACATAATAGGTGGGTAATTCAATGACTACATTTGCAAACTGAACGTTTTGTTTAAGATGTCAGGAGACAGATTCAATAAAAAAAAAAGCAGGAAAAGGCAGAAAAAGGCAGAAAAAGGCATGTGGTGCACCACCACATCTGTTGATGACAGAAGAATAAAAATACTATGTTTTAAAGATAAAAGAATTTCATGAACATCCATCAGAAGTGATATGAGTGATGCTGGAGTTTCTGTCAGTTCAAAAACAACCAGGAGTAGATTAGCAGATGTATGACTAAAAGGTAAAGTTCCACGAAAAAATCCGTATCTCAATTTAGAGCAGCGCTAAAAGAGACTACAGTCGGCAATGGAACACATTAATTGGACAAATGATTATTGGTCACAAGTTATATGGAGGGATGAAACTAAAATATCGTTATTCGGTAGTGATAGTCTAAAATACATAAGACGTAGATTAGGAGAAATGCTACATCCTGACTGCATCCAGGCAAATATGAAATACCCACATAGTTTTATTATTTAGTCATGCATATCAGCAGATGGTATCGGTTGCCTTCATATCATCGATGGGACACTGAATGTCATGAAGTACATTGACACCATTCTAGAACCTAGACTTCTACCTTCCATCAGGGATCTATTTACCAACAATGCTTCATTTATTTTTCAGCAAGATTCTGCCCTTTTGCCCCCCCCCCCTGTAAAGTAATCGAAAGACTGGTATCGTTCTAAGATCATTGAGTTGTTGTCCTGCCAGGAAACATTCCTGACCTCAATCTTATCGAAAACTTGTGGCACCATTTGAAAACTGTGTTATCCGAATGACAAACTCATGAAATAAGAAATTAATTGAGGATATAGTTGTTTACTGACATCATGTAAAAACAAATGAAGAGCTTAAAACTATTTTCAGCTCAATGAAACATCGATGTGAAGCTTTAATATAAAATAACACAAAGACTACCCAAAACTAAGCACTGATAACTCACTGCTATCATCAGTTTATAACGTATATCGATAGTTATTGCTGAATAACTTTTTTTGCATTACGAATGTTTGAATTTTGTTTTTAGTATTGAATTTAGCATTAAATTCTCTTTAAAATGATGTAAAATACTTTTCTTTTTGTGAAACTTAAATTTTTTTATAAATATACAAACTTAAAAAAGCAACAATTTTAATAAGTGTCCACAATTTTGGGCACCACTGTATATATATATATAATAACTTCTATATCCCCCCAAAAAATATTAATATCGATGAAGGATATTTATAAATAATATCTTCTAGGTCAAGTAAGATGAAGGATGACCAAATAATCATCTAAGTATGAATATTGATTATATCTGATACTTGGAATCCTTAGTCATTAAAATAAGAGCAATAAAATTAGTTTGTTCAGTTAAAATGGCCTGCTGTCGCTAAACAGAAATTGGATTGAAAACTTTAAAAAAGTTATATTTGGTTGCACACACATATATATATATACTATTATTTATAGGTAGTATCCTTTCTAATAGTTGTAGAGCGATATTTCTTAGAAGCATTTATGGTTACGCCATATTGAAACGCTGTTAGGCTTCTGTTGACTTTTTGAAAGAGTTGTTATGAAAAAATTCTCCGTAGAAGTTAAAATTCATAAGACTTGCTTAGCCTCACATTACTGTTCTCAGGGAACAATTATTTTGGAAAACAAAATATATATAGTTTTTCGTACTTTGATCGAATTTACTCATTTCTTTTTTTTTGTTTTGTTTTTGAGGTTTTTATTTTCTGAGAAACTTGTCGCTCGATTTTTACTTAGTTTGAAGTTTATTATAAAATTATATATATATATATTTGTTAATAATATACTTTAAGTAACTATAATTCTAGCTGCAGTATAATAAACAAATATGTATATTAAAGCATCATGCACAACAGTTTTCGGAACTAAAATTTGGTATTCTATGTTTTCCTTCCGATAACTTTATATAAGGAAAGTATCTGCATAAATAAGTTAGATTTTCATACTCAGAAGTTCACTTTCAAAATATCTTAAAGCATTTAAAAATATTTTATTAAATTAACATATTTGGAGTGAGGGCTCATAATGCACAAGAAACTTTTTAAAAAAGAACTCAGTTTTTATATATATTCCATTAAAAAGCGAGAATCAACAAGTCGATACAATGTCCTTGGTTCACTATAAACCTTGTTAAAATTTCTCTGAAGCGTAATTAAAAGCAATGTCTCAATAAAAAAGCGCAAAAAATGCAATATTCCACAAGTGCAGAGTCACACTTTTTCAGAGGAGGAACGGCTGCCCACACATTTTCTTAAATCATTGAAATGACGCGTGAGGAGTTAAAATGATTAACATCTGTCCTTAGGGGCAAAAAGCCTCAGCTGTAACGAATTAACGTAACTTTAATTATACTCCGCGACAAAATAAACAACAGATTTTTTTTTTTCGTTTGGGTTTTTTCGCAAATTTTTGACCTAGCTAAGACTACTTAGCAAAGAAAAAAATACATGCAATTACGCTCATAAGATAAAAATTATAGCTATTTATGAATAAATTTTTAATCGATGAATATTTATTAAGGAATAGATTTTATAGCTTGCATCACAAGACTAAACTGTACTGATTTGTTCTTGAAATAGCTGTAATTGCTACTGTAAGATGCCATAAGGAGGAAATATTATTTTTTTTAAAAAAAAAATAGATATTATATGCGAACGATAGAATTTGTAAAATATAGAAAATTATTTTACTAGGAAGCTGAAAATATTCTTATAGCTTCTTTGATGGTCTTCTAAGGTGACCGTTTTTCGGAAAATTAGGAAAATATCGTAGATAATACAATATTTGTATGGTATTGATTATAACTTCGTTTAAAGCGCAGAATTTTTTTCCCCTCACTCTTTAACATGAAGACCACTTAAACTTATTATTAGTCAATCCATTACATATATGATATAATACTTTTTTTTAGTTCCAAATGTGTAGATGAGGGTAGCTCTGTTATGACTATTTAATATGATAATCTTACAATATGAATATGTAACATATTGTGCATATTTTTATAGATTTATAAAAATCGTATTGTAATATAATATATTTAAAATGAATAAATATCAAATAACATGAAATCTCCCTAAAAGTAATAAGGCGATTGAAATTTCGTACCAATTTTTTTCCTGATAAATCTCAGAAACAAAATCCTAATGTTCAGTATTTGAATATTAATTTGTGGCCGTGGTAGCCACGGTCAAGGTATCGGATCGTGGCTGGCATGTCATGAGTTCGAGCCCAGTACCATTGAAGACCCGCCGTGTAGGGGGAGCGATGCACGTTAAATCTGTCGAGATCTCAAACTTCTTCCCGTTGGTGTGTTGTGGTAGCTAGGAGAGAGGGGTGCCAGCTCAGATGTCGTCCTCGTCACTTGACCATGGTTCAAAGTTACGAGGTCCGTCGCCATAAGCCCTTGTGTAACAGTGCGACGTTAATATTTACTCACTCGAAAATTAATTTATGGGACGCGAAAAAAGTTACTTTGAAATTTTTATAAGATATAAAGCTGCTTCTATATGTGAACCTTTCTTTTAATGTTGTGATTTAGTTTATAAATATAGTTAATGTTATACAATCAATATAATGAAATTTAAAAAGTTGTAGCACAGGAGGTGGGGCAAGGAGAAATTCTTTTATGGATATTGTTCGCTAGCTTTTATTTAAATTGAGAATTTTAATTTTATAATTTTTAAAATGTCACGTTTTAAGTGTCTGTAATGTTTAATTTAAAACATTATAAATATCTAATTAAAAAATTACTTAAAACACAAATATTTTTATTAGTTTTTTAATACATTACAGAGTTTTTATGAATGAGAGCAATTTAAATTTTAAAACGAAAAATAAAAACTACTTTAGATTTAAAAATTAATTAAAGGGAATTTGTTGAAATTTTTTTAATTAAATTCCTTTTTAGTAGAAAAGACTAATGTAAATTAAGAAGAAATAAAAGAAAAAAAAGAATATGAATTTTTTAAAGTTGCTTCATTGTGCCCTTAAATAGAATTATTTTCACAAATAAGTTTAAATTTTAAAATAGTGTTCAACAATAACCGTAATTCTAAATTTAAATTCTACAGAATATATAATTTAATAAATACATGAACAAAATCGCATAAAGTTTCTTATTATATAAATGTCGGTGGATAATTTAAATTTTATGAACAGCATTTATAATGAATATATAATCAAAAAAAAATTTTTTTTTAAATCTCTATCACTTTACTCTAGTTTAAACTTATTGAAAAATAAATACAGCTATTTATGTGTACATTCTCAGTATTGTTATTTTTTTTTTTAATTTGTTAAATAACTTGTATTTATTATTCAAGGCTGGGAATTATTATTTTTCAGAATAAAACATTGAAAACATGGAACCTATAAAGAAATTCAACGAATATTGGAAAAATAGATATTTACATTTTAGGTAACAGATCGTATTAACCAATGTTTGTAAAACTTTTCTAAAAATATATCCAACGGTAGTTTCAGTGCGCGGTGAGATTTCAACCAACAGCTTTGAAGAAATAAATTACAACGTTTTTGTTATTTTTGCTTCCACCCAACATAAACGGAAGTTTCAAGTTATGAAAAAGGAAAAATCTCAATATTTATTTCCATTAGAAAATTATGAGCTTTAAATATGGTTCGCAAATCAACAGACGATTTTCTTGAAATCTTTTAAATCGAATAAGAATTTGAACGCATAGTTTCGATAATGAAATTTTCATTTACAACATTTTTAAATTCTTGAGAATTCATTAAAAATGAAAAAATTATCCATTGCTTTGAATATGGTTAGCATATGAACAGAAGATTTTCTTAAAAAAAATTCCCATCGATTAAGAAATTGATCGAATTTTTATGATAGTAAAAAATCAATTTTTATTTACTATATTTTTAAATTCCTGCGAATTCATTAAAAATGGGAAAACTTCTAGATCATTGTTCGGATTACATTCTTTGTTTAGAAAAAGATTATGCTTAGATTTATTTATAAATATATTTTTTATTTATTTATAAATAAAAAATTTTTATTTATAAATAAAAAAGTTCACGTATCAGCAGATGAATTTTTTAATGCCAATTCTAGCGTTGAATAACAATCTAAACGCATAGTTATAAATACGAGATCAATTTTTATTCATTGCATTTAAATTCTTGAGAATTCGTTGAAAACTAAAACATTTATACATATATTTATATAGAATTGTTGAAATTATCCACTCTTTCTTGAAATAGATGGAGCTTACATTTATTTATTTGCATGCTGATGGGAAAATATATGCTACTTCCATTCATCAGTATGCAACATGGAGTATGGAGGACAATAAATAGTAGTAACACTCATTTAATAAATGAGTATTTATAGATCTTTCAACATAAAGCGGGTTCACAGACAGTTTCTCTCTATTCAAATGATCTTATTTTATTTGTTTAAATTCAACTATTAGCCTCATCTTTGTCAGCCGTGTTTTTAGCCTTCCACCATTTCAAGGTTTTATCTATTTTAATAACGATGTGTACTAGTTCCTAAACACTAAGAAGTTTATCACTTAACA
This sequence comes from Trichonephila inaurata madagascariensis, assembly GCA_019973955.1. Classification (NCBI taxonomy): domain Eukaryota; kingdom Metazoa; phylum Arthropoda; class Arachnida; order Araneae; family Nephilidae; genus Trichonephila; species Trichonephila inaurata. Next base: position 7,462 of record BMAV01008205.1, on the reverse strand, counting down.
TGTTTTATATAATTAAAACTTTAACGTAAGAAGAAAATATGCTCTAAAAAAAATGTGAAATTTATAATTGCCCTATGATAAAAAATCTTTAAACTTATTAAAATATTCATGAGCAATATTGCATTTCTAGTTGAGAAACTGTTTCTTTAGGGTCTACATAGTAAGAATTTTAAAATATTAAAAATAACCTGAAAACACTCTAAAAATAAATGATTTTTAAATAATTTATAAATAGTATTATATAAGTAGATAATTGACAATGAAAATCCTACATCAAATTTTCCATTTTCCTAAGAATTACAAGATATCTAAACATTCTGTAAAAGAATAACAAATGTGTAATTACAATTGACTTTTTTTTTCAATTGAAAAGATAAGTAATAAACATGATTTCAAAGTTTAAAAAAATTATTTATAAATTAAAATTTGCAAAAAAATTTATTTTTAATAACTTTAATAATTTAGTGCGTACGTTATGAACGATACATAAACTGAAGTAGATTACATAGGTGTAATTCGAGTCCTACAATTTATTTAAGAATTCTTCTTGAAGAAATAACAACAGGTAATAAATTAAAAACACTAGATAATATAACAATTAATTACAGTCAATTATCTAATATTATCCTTAAATTAAATATCTATTGCTTTAGTACAAAACTTTCAAAATCTATGTAAAACAGGAAATCTTATATGCACCAAATATACTTCTGAATAAAATTTCAAGAAAAAGATTTCTGAAAATATTTCCAGATGATTATAAACTGTTTTTATTGACATACTGAAACGATGTAATTAGTACAATTTTAATCAAAAATTTATTATTATTTTCGATTTTTACCATAACAATTCCCATAATGGGTCTTCAGAAAAATATTTATATTAATGTAATATTTAATGTATTAAAAACACATAAAATAAACATTCATAAAATACATATTTCCTACATCCAATTTGGATGTTTGCACATTACAGACTAGAATAGGTTAATTGTTTAATTATATATTATTAATATGAAAAAGGAGATTCGTAACGAAATTACAGTATTATAGAATTATAAAAAAGTAATAGAATTTCTGAAGAACATATTTGTTAAATTTACCATCATTTATTATACGAAACGTTTCAATAACTATTTTCTATAAAAATACTGTAAAATTCCTCATATTCATTACAGATAAATTAACAAATTTTTTCAAAGAAAAAAAGGTGGCAAAACAGGAAAATTAATACTCCTGCATACAAAAATATTTAAATTAGCATGTTTTTGTTATAGTTGCAAATAATGAAAAGAAAAGCAGAAAATATTTATCGTCACTAATCCTAATACAAAATAAAATAAATTTGAGTTTCCAAAGCTACATTCTGTCCATACAAATTGAGACATACTTTTGCATGTGATAATGTATAACAGGCGAATTAAATTTTTATTCAGAAGTTACAAATTTAATAACTAAGCAATTCTAGATTATTTTCTAAATTACTTCATTAAAGATCATTTCAATTCAAAGCTGTAGCATTAAAATTAGATAAAATAGTATTGCATAAAAGCAAGAAACTAATAATGAAAAAAGGAGCAATACAGAGAAAGCTACTGTACATGTTCTGTTGTTTGTTAATTTACAAATTAAATCATTCTAAATTATGTATATTTTCCATGGGATTTTATTTAAGATCAAATAATCTCATAGCTATTGACTTGGATAAATTAGTATGTGTTTAAAAATACAAAATTGGAAACATAAATAAAAGTTTGTGAATACTTTGTGGCTTTTAACAGAACTTCTTACAATACGTGATTGATTCCCATGAGAATTGAAGGTATTATTATTGTGTATATGCTACGCTGTATATTTTTTTGTTATATTTTTATAAACACTACACATTTATTACATTTTCAAATTAAGTAACAGAAAATGAATTATGAGGAACTTGCATAGTTTTAACGATGAAAATTTCCAAGCTAATATTTAATATTTTTCTTTAAATGAAATTAACTCACACTAAATATAGAGACGAACAAGCCCCCTTACGCCTAAAACTTATGCACAATGTTCTGTACTTGAAAATAAGCTTAGAAAATATTTGAGCAATGTTAAATATATGTTCATGCATATCCGCCTTTATGAAATGCATTGTTAAGCACTGTGTGGATATTGCCTATAATCTCACCTTCAGTATTATAGTCCTGAGCTTTTGCCAACACGGTCCACACCAGAAGCGCGCACAGAGAACCCAGAGGGGCCCTCATACTGTCAAAAAAGGTAACTGACACCCCTTGTTATCTCTTCATAAGCTCCAAGTGGTGTTGCCGAGCGTCTGGTCGAAAGATGACAATCCTCGACGCTGAGGATTCTCTTTTCTGGTGGGATCCCGCGAATGAGTCCCAAGGAAAAAGATTCTTATGTACGGGTATCGGAGTTGTCGCCCACGCTTGCTGGGTTTGAGTGTGTAATGCGATCCAGGCTGCCGTGACCCCCCGAGCGGGCAGTGGCCCTATCGCTTCAAGATGGGAGGATGTCATCACGTTTGTCATTGCATCGCGTCGGGTGATGCTGGAACACACCATCACTTCCCTCTTGGTCTGTTGGAAGTTTTGGTTTCTTTTGGGGGTGTGTTTGGGGGTTCAGTATTCGGCAGGGCAGTGTACTGTTGCTATAAATACATAATGTTTGTTTATTGTTTATGGTAATGTTTTTGATATAGATTTCGGGCCAAAATTGTGCAGTGTGAAATAGAATTTTAACTACAGTTTATTTAATGTGTTAGTTATTTTTTGTGTTAGAATTAAATTAAACGCATTTTTTTTTCCCAAGTCGAATTTTTAAAAACTACGTTAGCTATGTTTTCAACAATGTGTTTAACGATGTGTTAATTGTAGATCTTTTGTTATTGTGACAGAGAAAAAATTTAACCAGAAATGTAAGACCAAAAATGAAATTAAAAAAAATACTTGTAAAGCAATTAATAAAAATTTTTGGTTCTTAAAGCAATTAAGATTGATGTTATAGAGGTTTATTTTTATCTTAAGAATTATTGAGCCCAAATGACACCTTTTTTTTTTTTCACCAAATATTGAAACTCAAATTTCTTCGCTTAAACTTATTTCATTAATGTATGAAAATGTATAAGTAATGTAATGTGTTCAACCATTTGAAATAAATTTTCAAAAAAAAAAGGAAATTTAGAAAATGCTCGTTATAAAAGAAATATATATAAAAAAAAAATTTGAAATCATTAATAAAATGAATATTTAATAGTTAGTACATATTTATTTTATTTTCATATTATTTTATTTTTCCGAAACTCTCTCCTTTGCCTTCACAGCAAAGACAGAAGAGACAAAATAAACAAAAGGATATTTAAATGGAATACATTTAAGGTCTCCAGAATTTGATTTGTAATCGCATTTTCTCTTTTTACACTTCTATAGGCATTTCTAAGCCTTTCACTTGCTATGGATTTACGAATCTGTTTACTACAGTTGAAGAGTTATTCCTTTTCATCTTTAATTACAAGATTTTAAAAATAAATAGTACTGCCATTTTATATTTGGAAAATAAAAGCATATACAAATAAAAAAAATTTTAATAATTATTTTTGAATTCAAAATAGATAGTTTAATGATAAATAATAAAGAAATATATAAGGCTTTTCTTAGATTTGTGTATACATACTTATTAAAATTTAAATTAGGGCTTGCATAAATTATTATTATACGTCAAAAAATTTTAAAAATAAACAACTCTATTACATGTTAATAAATAAAAATTACTGTGGATTGAAATTATATTCCAAATTTCGTATATCAATTTAAGCAAGAACAAAAGGTAAAATATTCGATCGAATTCCTCTTTTCTCTTTGAAATCAAGACGGGTTATGTAATTATCATGTAAAAATTTTTAATAAGCGATGTTGAATTTCGAATTTAATGGCACATAAACTATTTCCCACGTAAAATGTAAAAGAATATGCAAAGCTTTTAGCCATGCTTTTATCTGCAAGGAACATTAAAAAAAAAAAAACTTAAACTCAGATATTTGCTTGCACATGCCTCAAGTTCTTTTGTAAATTTAGATTAACCCGCGATCACTCGCGCGGGGTGTTCTGTACACCCCAGCAACAAGAAAATCCTCCCAGGATTCTAAAAAGAATGCACAGAACAACGATTTTTTCTGTAGCTGCACATTTTAGGTCATTGAACCTTAAGGCCTGATGCAATTCCCTCTTCCTCGAATGATTGGAATTTAATGACCTTCAAAAGTTTATCTGGGGGGCTTAGAACTCCCACGAGAAGTTGAGCATTTGTATACAGTCTGCTCTGAATGTTTGGAAAATGATTAAAATATTATTTTTCTATACTTTCTACTATCATTATCTCATTAATTATAAAATATATTTGTTACTGGTATNTATACGTTTTATACTGGTTTATGAAAAAATATAAAATTATGTGTTTTAAAATAAAAATTTTGTATGTTTAGTATAAATTAATGTGTTAGTCTCATTTGTATGCAATAAATTTAATAATTTTATTTGTATAATACAAAAAAAATCCTGTACTTCATAAATATGTATCATAATGACTTAATTTTATTTTCATAATTAAATACACGTGTTAAAAGTTTGGGGTGTTCTCTACACCCCGCGAGTAACGACGGTAGCAAAAACAGGCGCGAGTGACCGCGGGTTAACTACTAGTTGAAGATTAAAAGGAATTTTAATTATTATAATTTCTGCGAAGTATATATTATAATAATCTTGTTTTAAATGAAGCAAAATTGGTAGCTTAAATTTTAAATTTTCTAAAATCGCATTCCAGTGTTTATTTGGGCAAAGCGGATCTCCCAAACAAAGTTCTAGAGCTCCCTTTTGTTTTGCTACCACAGATGAGGAAGATGATGACAGCCAGATCCACAGATGACAGGGCTGAGAGTGAAGAGGCCGGATCTGAGAAGGACGTTCCGCTGGTTGACCCCGACAGCGTCTGATAGACACCATGTGTCCTTACGCCAACTCGACTCGCATTCATTTCCACTGCGCGACCTTGTCTTTTTCGCGCTTCATGGCAATTACGGAAAGGGGGAGGGGCCGACCCTCGATTCCATCATTGGATGAATTTAAATAAATTTGTTGGAGAGTTGGATTTTTTTCTTTCATTCAAAAAATGCATGATAATTCGACACGCGCTAACTCTTGAAAACGATGGTCGAAGTTTGTTTGCTCGTTTATTTTCACAGTTTGGGTACAGTTACATGGAGGAATCAAAATGTGAATTAAGATATGGTGATCATGTTAGTTTTGTGATATTTAAGGTCGAGTCTCATGAGGAAGATTTTTTACAAAACTTAACATGTGCAGCATGTGTTTGAGTGTGTGATTGTATTTCAATAGCATTCGATTTTTTATATAATCTTTTGAATTACACTGGTGTTCAACATTAAAAGAATTTTCAGATGTGAACAATTTTCAGAACTATTGAACATATCTTAATGAAATTTGATATGTACATAGGGGGGATATGATGCAAAAAAAATAACCATTCAACAGTTATAACACACCAGCATGATAATGCTTAACACTCATCGCAGTCGGAAGGTATGAAACAGCAGTTGTGCAGAATAGAATAACAAAAAAGGAGGGAGGTATTAGAGGGTATGGTCCAGGGGTGTAGCTACCCTCGAATACAGGGCCCCAAAATGTGTAACTACAGTCCCACTCACAGGATTCCCATACCTATAAAAGGGCCCCCTCAGCGCTGACTACGTCATTGGTAGGGTCCCCTCTTACAGATATACAGTCCTCGTACGGTGATTTCATTCTCGAAATAAGGGAATTTATAAGTTTCTGTGGCAAATAATATCCCTCGTTCAGCAACTCAGTTTTCAGACCTCGCATGATTCTCGGAAGGCGGTTGCGAGTTCAAATTGACCTCCCCAGAGAGTGCCATGCATTTTCTATAGCAGGTGTGTCCCAAACCCCAAAGCTTTTGGCCACTTCGGAAAAAAAAAATTTTAATCTCGCGGGGCCGATATAAAATATGTACCTTTTAAACAGATTTGGGGAAAAGCATTTTTTTTAGTGAAAATTTAAAAAAATGTTATTATTAATGTTTTCATTATTTTTTAGTATACGACATAGATAATATAATAATGCAATGATCCCAAAAATTTTAAAATATTACAGTTGTATTTTTTTGAAAATTCGGGGTTTCCTTTTTTAATTGATATTTCTTTACTCTTTGTTGAAATTTGATTGTGCTGTGTCATTCGCAAACGATTAAGTATACTTTGCCCTTTATCTTAACCGTCCGGTATATTTTTTTTAAACTTTAAAAGACATCTCTGACTGCCTCTTCCTCTTGGGTACACTAAACAGAAAAGGAGGAGGGGAAATGTAAGTCGCACACACAGAGAATCCTGTACCATCCATAAAGGATATGCATAATGCAATTCGGAATTTATTATAGTAAACTCAAATGTAACTGTTTGATAAAATATAAATCTATATTAAGCTAAAGCACATTTCTATTACAAAAAGGATTTATTTTAAAACAAGAACAGGTAACAGGCAAATATATTGTAGATTTATAGACAGGTGTAAAAATTCTAGGCCTTTCCCCATGGGTTCCGGGCCCCGATCTGACTTCGTCGGCAAAACATTTGTCACAACAACAACAACAGAAAAAAAAAAAATTTTAAATATATATATATATATATATATATATATATATATATAAATTTTAATAAATTTAAAATAAAAAAAATTTAAAACCCCCATATTTAAAAATTTTTTTTTTAAAAAAAAATCGGTGGCCGAATTTACGTACTGGGGGTCATATGGGCCCCTTTTTGGACACTCCTGTTATAGCGTGGTGACCAACCTTTTTTAGGGAAATGCCACATCTGATAAAAAAAAAAATTTTGGTCCGATTCAAATTTTTCCAACAAACAAAAGAATACGAAAAGGTGAAAAAATTTTACCTATAGCCTTATAAAATTTTTCGCAAATAGCACATATTTTATGTAAGTCTAAGTAGTGGAAATTTAAAAATAATATAATAAATAAGACAAAAGTACAAACTTAAGTTTTATTGTTAAAATTTTATTTACAGTTTCAATCAATTAGGTTAGGTATAAAATAAATATGAGTAACCAGAAAAATTTAATTCATAATTATTGAACAGTCAGTACTTTCTTAATTTGGCCTGATTTTTTTCTGAGTCATCTACATTGGGTTGTTTTTTGAAGATGCAACAAAGATTGTTCTCGGTGTACACCAGTTCCTCTTTTTTTCTTCCAAAATCGAGACGAAAAAGGCAAAAGCGTGTTCATCAAAGGAGATGTATGATTAATTAGGATTGGAAAAGAACGGTCTTTTCCTTATAATGTTAAATTATTTAAATTTAATATCGGGAAAACCTAAGTCTCAAAACCCATTTCATTCTAGAAAACAAGCACT
>BMAV01008204.1:0-10040 GCA_019973955.1 Trichonephila inaurata madagascariensis | reverse complement strand
TAAAGTATGACAAGATTATTCAAATTTGTATATAAATGTTAAATTTAAACTTAAGAAAAATAAATTATACATAAAATTAAGCTTATTATCCTAAAAACATTGGCTATATATATAAAAGAAATGTAAATTAATTTATTTCTCTGAGATTTTTTTCAAAAAAAAAAAATTATAAACTGCACACAATTCTTAAGTGATTGACTTTTCTACTGGATAATACTGTCTACTATCTGGTTAATAATATAGTAGCTTTCTAAAATGAGATTTTACTTCCATATTTTCGTTTATTAAATATTTAACAAAATTCAAAAGAACCAAGAATTAATTAGGATTGTCTTCAAGAGGAATCTTTTAATTCATTCTTTGTAGATGTATAATTATATTCAAAAAGTTAAATAAATTACCTGAGGTGATTAAAAGCTTGACAAAAAAGAAAGCTTTGCATTTTATGTACTAGAATATATTTGTTTCGTTGTTTGATTCCTCATTTTTTAAATGTAAAATGTTTTTACTTTTATTAATTTCCTTATATATTCTTCGGTAAAAGTACGAGAACTTGAACTAAACGCGAAGCACATTTTCAGACAGAAAAATGCTTCAATTTCCATGGAAATTCGCAATATCATTATTCATACCTCTGTTAATAATATAGTGTTTTTAAAAATTGCAAAGTATTCCATGAATATTTTTTTTTTTTTTTTTCGTTTTAATGTGATGGCATAGCCCATTTAACATTACAGCATAGAGAAAAAAAGCGAGACACATTTTATACCAGTAAAAATAAATCAACTGGGTATGGGAAGTATGATAAAAAATACTGCTCTTTTTTTAAAGGATAGTGAAGCCAGAATATCATATTAATTTTTCCTTTCTTTTATATCTGAAAAAATGTTCCAAATTCAGGTCCTATTCTTTTATATTAACCGAAAACAGCCTTAATATTGAAAACAATTCTTTAATATTTCCTTTAATGGAATAGAATCCTGTCAGCAAATACACCGTAGTTATGAAATATTACCCGTCTCCCTTTTATTGATTGAAATATATTCTCAAATTATCCGTATTTTATGTCAAAGCACACAGTAAGTTAAATCTTTAAATTAAATATATACTGGTTCTGTTTCTTTTACTTATATAATAAATGTGCTGCTGATAAAAAATCAATTCAATATCAATTGCGTAAAATTCTATAAATAAATTTAAATTAGTAGTATATCAAAAGAAATATAACTGAAAAAATTACTTTTTATTTCTAAGTTTTAATAACATTAAATGGACTGTGCTTGCTATATGTTAAATTTTATTGATCCTTGATGTGGTTATGTTCTTAGGTTGTCGCCTGCTCGTTTCGAATTATAATCATTTGCTAAAAGTCATCGTACTTTCTTTTAAATGACATTCAAATCGACTAAGTTATTTTAATTAAATATTTATTGAATGCATTTGCAGTGTTTTTAACTAAATCCATGTTAATGATACATTTTAACACTTTAAAATACAGAATAATTTTAATGCTATTTTTAAGTACTAATCAAGTTTTTTTTGTGTGTGTGCCTTTTCTTTATTTCTTTACACTGGAAATTTGTTCATACATGTCTTGTAAAGAATTTCCTGATACTGCTAATTTTTTTCCGTTATGGCAAAGTGTATTTATGTGCAAATTGCTTTAATTGATATAATTTTCATTAATAATTTACCGAATAGAAATGCCAATTTTTTCAAGATGAATTATTAAATATTTTATTGTTGTGTTTAATTACCGCACACACAATGTACTTTGAGCTTAAAGTCCCAAAAATTACTTGTTGATGCATAGCTTTAAAGGTAATACGTTTTAATATATATAGATTCAAATAAAAATGAACTACGATTTGGTTAATTAATTTCTAAAAGAATTTTCCTTTTTGGGATCCCGTTTTTTGTTGTGTGTGCAGAATTGAATAATGATTTCAATGTTTTGACACATTCGAAGAAACTCGTTAGGGTTCACAAACTATCTAGATAACTTACCGTAAGCTAATCATAACCCGTTTTCGGATATCGAATTGTACCGATTATTAAAATTTATAAACTTATGTGTAAACTCCCTTAAAGATTTGGGTTTTGATATTTCCTGGATTATTAGAAGTATTTACATGGAATTTTACATTCAAGAGTTTCGCGGCATGATATTAATTTAAAGTAATCGTTCAACATTGCGATACCAATTTTCTTCAACTGAGATGAGAATTACAGAAATTATTTAACTACTTTTTTACTGAACTTTTCTTTTATTTGAATTGTATTGGTTTTTTGCCATATATATGTATGTGTTCCATGATTCATAAATGAATTTACAATTTTGTAGTTGAAGTAATTTTTATTTACTTAATTTTTTTAAATTTAGAGGTATAGGGAATTATTTCCCCTAATGAACTTAAATTGGAGCTTATTTTATTTACCAAAAAAAGTCTCAATACATGATGATTTTTAAAACTGTACGGACAACCCTTAGAGATTAAGTAAAAATAATTATACTTTATTATTTAATGGCTCATTTGTTTTTGCAGGTGGAAGAGCTTACTAGCACTATATAACGGTAAGTATGCATTTCCCGTTTGTAAAGTCAAGATTGTAATATAATTTTAAGAATAGTATTCGAGTAGTTATCACTTGGCCTTCTTTTACAGTGTTTAATTATATTGCTTAATAAAATATTTAATTATATAAATTAAAATAATAGTAGAAACAAACCTCTTTTCAAAATATCTGCCTTTGATATAAACTATCTCTGTATAATTTTTATTTTATTAACACTGAGAATACCGATGGCCAAGTGTTTTAGAACTATATATGAATGGTTGAATTCAATCGTCACAACTACGTTGTATTTGGCCTTTATTTTTTTCCCCTTCATTTCGATGATGTTTTGATAAAATTATTTTTTGTGTGCATCCAAAACGATAAAAATAAATTAGTAAGGTTTAAAAGTAAATGAAAAATATTCGTATACCGTAAAATCCGACCTATAACGCGCACTTATGTTTTCAAGCTGTATTTTTTAATTTTGTTAATTTCGCCGCATAACGTGCACCCTATTTTATACGAAAAACCCTGGAATGTATGTGTACAACATCTTAATGTTTGAAGTCATTTAACTTAACTCAGTGGTGCGACAGCTCATGATGGTCCAAGGTCTACTGTGCCCAACTCAGTATACGTGACCATGGGCCCTGAGGTGCATGAGCAGATGTTCCAGTCAGGTGGTCAGTATGACGCGAAACCTCCAGTGTTAAGTTCTCAAGCAAACTTGGGGCTCATTTTACCGACCCACTGGAGGAATGAAAGGCTGAGTCAACCTTGCCCAGCCCGGGGTTTGAACCTCGGACCTATGGTTTTTTAAGTCATTTGTTCGAGGTATTATCCCAAGCTTGATATATTTTTAGAACCACAGTCTTTTTGAATTCATGAGGAATGTTATTTCTGTTAAACAGTATTTCAATAAATGTAAAAATCTTTTTTTTCGGGTATTATTTTTTATACCCAACGTCTAACGCGCATCCGTAAATTTTGATCTTATTTCATGTGTTAAAATTTAGCGTTATACGCCGGATTTTACGGTAATGAGATATTTACTTCAAAAAGGGAATTTCAGCATCGAAACTTTTTTTGCGAATTCTTCCATGAAGATATGGTTTCAAATAGATATTTAAGTGTTAGTTTTCTCAAACTGGAATAACACGCAGTATGCATCTTAAGCAAATAAGTTCGAAGCTTACTTTTTACGTTACTAATTATTACATTATTTAGCTGAGATAATTGAATGCAATTGGCAGTGCTTGCTTAATACATAATTATAAATGTTTTAAATTTATAAAAATAAATAAGCTACTTTTTGTTTATTTATAAAATTGTGATGCAAATAAAATAAAAATCTAAAATACAATTCCCCCCAGTTTGAGGAACTGCTTAGTAGTAGGTTTTAGTAGGCTTGCTCAGGAATGTCTTTCTTCGAGTAGCGTTCTTATTTCAGTCGTCTTGTTACTCTATGAGAACCCGGTAACTAATTTAATTGGTTAATTTTTCATTTTCCATGTGATTTTAAAAAAAAAATGTTCTTTGTTTACTCAAGAATGATCATTTTAGAGTGAGTCTCCTAATTTTTTAAAATATCTGTCAAATTTTAAGCAATAAAATTTATTTATTCAAAGTTTGTGTACTCTGTTATTAATTCTTCAAAAAAGTGATCACACAAGTTTAAAAAAAGGCTCTGAATAAATATTAACTTTTTTTTATTTAAAAATCAAATGCAGCTCGATGTTAAATTCAAGAAAGCTGCTTTTTCTTAATCTGCGGTAATCGGTGGAAAAGTGAAAGTGAAGCATAAATTGGCACGTTTTAACGTCTTTGGCTTAAATCTTTAAGTGCTTTTCCATGGAAATCAGATATTATGGAACTCGCACATAACATGAAATGGCTATCGATTTTAACAGTTTCTTTTATAAACTTATAGCCAATTTTTAAAATGAAATAAGGTAATTGTAGCTTAAAAAATAAGTATGTACAATGTTTCTTGTATATTAAATTGGATGATTTTCTTTGTACTGGAATTTTAAGGATCATTATTACACATCCCTCTCGCTCTCTTCAGTGGTTCTGGTTGCGCCGATTTTTGCGAGGTGGCAATCACATGAACTTGACGAGTGAGATGAATTGTGTGTATTTCTTTTTCTGAACTCCACAAGTCAGTAGGGGTTCCCATTATGAAGTGAAATGATCCTTCTGCATGGGTTAAAAAAATATTTTATTAGTTATTTCTATTAAAACAAATAATACATCGTTAAGTTTACAACTGATCGCGAATTTTAAGGCTGTTTTCGGCAAAAATTCGAGAGCCTGAACTAAATGCCGAGCACATTTTCAGACAGAAAAATGCCTCAAACTTTGCTACATTATAACTTTCATTTTGCTACATCTGTTAACAATATACCGTTTCTAAAATTTCAAAATATTTCTTGAATATTTTTTTTCATTTTAACATGTGAAAGGACAGCTCATTTAACATTACGGTTTAGGAGAAAAACCGCGAAACACATTTTACGCCAAAAAAATGGCCCACCTTTGTCAAAAAAAGTAAAGAATGATAAAATATGTTGTTCTCTAAGGGATAGTGAAGCCAGAATATATATAATAATTTTTCATTTCTTTTATATCTGAAAAAATGTACCTAATTCGGGTTCTATTCTTTAACATTAACCGAAGACAGCCTTAAACAACTTTAGCGTTAAAAAATTATGATTCAAAACATAACTATGTTCATATCTTCACATGAGTGTGATATAAAAATAAAGGTGAGGTACTATTGTTTGATTAAATCCGTTTAATTACTAATGTAGTGACTGATTAGGTAACTTGTGGGATTTAATAAAGCGTACAAAACTACTGCTTTTTTTAAAAAAATAATTTTATTCGTGGTATTAATGAATTCTTCTAAACATAATTAGGGACTTTAGTATAAAGAGTAAATCTTGAAATGAATTTTAAAACAGCTCTTTTCCCCTGTATTATTATCCCATCCTTTCCTTTCGAAGGATGGGAGTTTGAATAACTTACTAGGCCGCGGTAGCTGAGTGGTATAGGTATCGGACCGTGGCTTGCCTTGTCACGAGTTCGAGCTCATTACCACTAAGGAACCGCCGTGTAGGGCAGCGATGCACGTTAAATCTGTCGAGAGCTGAAACATCCTCCGGGTTGCAGCTCAGGTGTCGTCCACGTCACTTGACCATGGTTCAAAATTACGTGGTCCGTCGCTAAAAGCCCTCATGTAGCTAAACAGTGCGACGTTAATAATCAATCAATTGAATAACTTACTCTATATAGGGGAAAAAGAGAAATTTGGAACATTACGATAAATGGAGCTATGTATAAAATATATATACATTATTTTAAGAATCCGTTTTTAGTTCTAATTGTATGATATACACTAGCTAGAAAAAGTCTGCGTTCACGTACTATTACTTACATGAACAATGAAAAAAAGTTTAAAAACTGGAATTTAAAAAACAAATTTTAATTAGATTTTATTTAGTTCATTTTAAGTATTCAGAATAACAAAAGTAAATATGGTTTGCCTTCATAGATTTTAAATTTAGATTTGTAGCGATACCTACAAAAATCAAGTAGAAAAAGTCTGCGTTCACTGTTTTAGTAGAAGCTATAAAAAATATTTAAAAGGATAATGAGCTATTTAATAGCTAGTTGGATAACCCCGTCTTTCGAGAACCTCCTGAAGTCAATTTAGCATTGAACTAACAAATCTGGTGCTTTCTTCGGCGCTTATCTTCTCTCATTGGTTCTTAAGAACACTCTTCAGCATATCCTTGCTAGATACATTGTGTTGACGAATCCTATATTCCAGCAAATATTATAGGTGTTCTGTAGGATTCAGATCAGATGACTGTGGGGCCATGTGCAGTTGATTTGGGACATTATACAATAGCCAAAGCTTCACAATCTCAGCGGTATGCTTAGGATCGTGTCGTGTTGGAAGCGAAATGACGATCCAAGGCTTAGTTGGGTGGCACTTTCCTTTAAATTTTTTTTAGGACATTAAGTTAATCATAATTGATTCGATATACTCCAACTTGCTAACACCATTGCTCGCCATGCACCCCCACACCATAACTCCACCACCGCCGTGCTTCACCGTTGGTACTAAGTGCTCTTTTTGAAGAGCTGTACAAGGTTATCTGCATACCAATTTATGACCTTTTATGCCAAAGATGTAAAATTTGCTTCATTGGAGAATATCACAGAACTCCGAAAGCATATGTATATGCTCTTTTGCAAAAGTTATTCGTTGGTCTTTGAAATATAAGGCTTTCTACGAGCCACTCGACGAAAGTATCCGGCATTTTTCAAGATTTTTCTTGCAGTATCCGCACAAATGTTTTTCTGCTGCTATTTGAGTTCCAGTCAAACGCGGATTTTTTTCACTCGTATAGCATGCTTCATTTTCTCTGATTGTGAGTTTAGATGGACGACCTGAACGAGGTTTCGATGTGTAAGTTCCTGCAGTTTTAAAGTTATTTATAACACGTTAGATAGATGAATACTGCCATCCAACGGATATGGTTATATCCCGACGACTTTTTTCATCTTTCCATATTTTTCATAATGATTTTAAGCTCACTGATACTAATTTCCTTCTTTTTATTTTCCATGTCATTGAATTGCTTCGTACCTCACAAACATATAAAAGTTATTGCGTAACAACTTTCTTAAACTATTTTACTTGATAACTGAATGCAAAAACTCTGTTAACCTGTAACGCCTATTGATAAAAATTCCAGGAATCCTGAATATTCAAATGGTGAACGCAGACTATTTCTGCCTGCTATTTACGTGCTTTGCTACAAAAAACCCACATCTTACGTTGTTTTCATTCAAAACTGATTAATTTTTGCATGCTAAACATTTAAATAATAGTAAACAAATTCATAAAATTTTTTTAGAAAAAAAAATTATATTTCTATTAAATTTTACCTTTTCTTTATGAGTTGTTATGGGTGAACGCAGACTTTTTCTAGCTAGTGTATGTGCGCGCGCGAAACTAAACTCAGTGGCGCAACAGCCCATTAGGGCCAAGGCCTACTGTGCACATCTCAGTGTTCGTGACCTTTGGCTCTGAGGTGCATATATATTCATACTGAAAAAGTACATATTGAACTGAATTGAACTCAGTGACGCAACAGCCCATGAGAACCTAGGCCTACTGTGCCTATCTCTGTTAACGTGATTTTAGGCGCAGGGGTGCATGTGCAGATGTTTCAGTCGTCAGTCTGACGCGAAAACGCCAATGTTCAGTTCCCAGGCAAGCTTGGTACTCATTTATCGACCCACTGAAGGGATGAAAAGCTGAGATATTATTCATATTAAATAAAAATATAGCCAAAATTTGTCGTTTGTTGGGTAACAAAGCTACTTTTTGAGGTTATTCTCAGCAAGGGATGTTTAAAATATTTTGTTGTGTTAAAACTGCTAATTGGCAAGATTTTTCCCAGTCTTATTTTAAGTACAAAATATGTACTTGTCATGTAATTCCTTCCTTGGATAGAATCCCCAGTTAAGAGAAAAATTTAGTCTTGGTCTCTTTATTAGTTAATATTGGGCTGGATTTATGCTTATCACTTATAGTTAAGATAGATTGCCATCACAAATCCTCCCCACCAAAATTCACCAGCAGCACACAGCTATTTTAATTTTTAGCCTACACAAACACAGTTTGAAATACCTTTTTTGAACCATTTTTAAGGAAAATTTCTATATTAGTTTTGAATGACTTTATATATTGCATTTTGTTCAACTTGCATTAAATGCTGCCACAAATAAGAATACTGACCTAGCACTGAACTCTCTTTTATTTTATGAAATTGTGATGTTTTTTTGAATAAACATGAAATTACGCTGATCTGTTACAAGAATTTTGTCTTAATTTTTATGTAATGAAGTTGTACAAATTTGAATACTCTAAAATATTTATAGGAAATTCCTATTGAAAGAAAAACAAATTTGCTCTTGGCATTTTGAAGTTTTCATTCCAATATTTTGCCATTTTCTGGCTTATTGTTTTGGAGATATAAATTTTTCTTCTCAATTTTAAATAATGTGTGATTTTTGATGCCTCATATAAACTTCTGAACTGACAGGTTTGAATTATTCTTATTTGATTTTTAGTTACTTAATTGCTAAATATTTATATAACTAAGCTATTTGGAAATGATCTATAATGCGACTGTGTTAAAGACATAATAGTGAGGTCTATACTTAAGGACAAATTAGTAACATAACATAATCATAATATGGATGAAAAATTTTCACCGTTTTAGTTATCTAAAAGAATTAAAAAATTTATGCCAAAAATACTTACTCCACATATGACAACATTTTCGTCATTTTTACATTTACTGATTATTTATAGAAATACATTCAATTTATACATTATCTGATTAATGGATTTTTTTATTGACTGTGTATTATATATTTAAAAAACAGCATTATTTTTTGAATGCTTTAGGTTTCAAGAGAAGCTATTAATAATTCATCTGAATTATGGTAATGAATCTCAAATTAAGAATTTCGGATGTAATAACATTTTTTTGAGTAATATTTTGATAGTTAATCTTAGGAAGTCTTTTTTTGAATAACAGCTTTTACTTTTACAGGTTCGTGTGATATAGTTCTGATTAGTAATGTTTACTTAAAGTAGTTTAAAAATGAAAAAGTACTTATTTATTTGGAATAGTATGACAAGATTATTCAAATTTGTATATAAATAAATTTAAACTTAAGAAAATAATTATACATAAAATTAAGCTTATTATCCTAAAAACATTTATATATATAAAAGAAATGTAAATTAATTTATTTCTCTGAGATTTTTCAAAAAAAAAAAAAATTATAAACTGCACACAATTCTTAAGTGATTGACTTTTTTTACTGGGTAATACTGTCTACTATCTGGTTAATAATATAGTAGCTTTCTAAAATGAGATTTTACTTCCATATTTTCGTTTATTAAATATTTAACAAAATTCAAAAGAACCAAAATTAATTAGGGATTGTCTTAAGAGGAATCTTTTTAATTCATTCTTGTAGATGTATAATTATATTCAAAAAGTTAAATAAATTACCAGGTGATTAAAAGCTTACAAAAAAAAAAGCTTTGCATTTTATGTACTAGAATATATTTGTTTCGTTGTTTGATTCCTCATTTTTTTTAAAAGTAAAATGTTTTTACTTTTATTAATTTCCCCTTTTTATTCTTCGGTAAAAGTAGAGAACTTGAACTAACGCGAAGCACATTTTCAGACAGAAAAATGCTTCAATTTCCATGGAAATTGCAATATCATTATTCATCCTCTGTTAATAATATAGTGTTTTTAAAAATTGAAAGTATTCCATGAATATTTTTTTTTTTTCGTTTTTAATATGTGATGGCATAGCCCCTTTAACATTACAGCATAGGAGAAAAAGAGACACATTTTATCCCGTAAAAATAAAAC